>JARVJN010000254.1:21381991-21396912 GCA_031763805.1 Argolebias nigripinnis
AATAAATAAAGAATATAAAATACAAAATAATATAAAATACATTTAGTAAAGTTAATGATAAACTCGTGCCTCTGAGTGTTCTGCCTGTCTGCACCTCCGGGTTCATCCAACACCACACCAGATCGTGACAGTATTATGTTGTATAGAGAGATTAAAAATGTATGACACAGGTTCTGCTATAATTTGTGCAGCTAGACTTAAGAACTAAGGAAGGAGATCATCAGGGCATACAGATTGTCTAGCATCCAGATCTTTTAACAGTTTAATAACCTCACTGACAGAGAACAGTAAAAAAGAGAATGTATGGTTTACTGAGGTTTGACTTGTCGGTGGAGTAGGTGATTTACCTCTAGAAACTATATCAAACAGGGAACTAGAGGCCACAAATTGCTTATTGAACCAGTTTAGCACCTCATGCTTATTTGGCACAGGAACAGAGTCAACTAATAATTCTGGTAGAATGTCAGATGAGTGAGTGCTGCCGTCTAGAGATTTAAGTTTAGATTTTTAGTTTTCCAGAAGCTCTTAGGATCATTTAGATTTTTGTTGGTCTGAGATAAATAGTAATTTCGTTTTGTATATTTAAAGAAAGCTGTAGAGTAGTTCTGTAATTGATGAAATTGCAACCAATGGGTGTCTGAACCAGACTGTCTTGCTGTTGCCCAAAGCTGGTCCCTCCTGTGCAAGAGGTCAGCTAACTCAGAAGTAATTCAGTGGCTATTCTGGCCCTTGATTCTGAAATGGCAAAGTGGAGAGTGTTTATTTACAAAATGAATAAAACTTTTATGAAAATAGTTCCAAGCAAGCTTCACATTGTCAATTAATGATATGCAATGCCATTCAAAGTGGAACAGATCCCAATGAAATGCTTGTTCAGATAAATGTTTCATATTCCGTTTTAGAATCGTTCTTGGTTTGAAACGTGGCGTTTTTATATCTTCAACATCAGCAACTACACAGTGGTCACTTAGATCATTTGTAAAAATACCAAATCCAGTGTATTTATATGGCATGTTTGTGATCAGATCTAGAAGAGATGATTTAGCAGTGCACGTTGGATGCCCTGGATGCCCTGAGTTAAAAAGTCAATGATTATATTTGTAATAGATAAATATTTTGGTGGTGATTGCTGCCAAATTAATGACTGGGATGTTCACACAGTCAATAGAGGCTGATAGTTCACCTTAGACCTAATTTTATATGTGATGTAACTGAAACAATAGCTTCTATGGAGGGAGATTTGGGATTGTGAGAGTCTGAAATCAAAAATGTGTTTTTTTTTTTAGCATTTTGTAAGTTGAACGTTGAACTTGTATGAACTAAAAATTCAAATATTCTTGCTCCGATTTTATAAAAACAACTGCAGAACTCACTTTTTATCTCGAGAGCTGCCTTGAAATTTCTTTATACTGTATATTTGATATTTATTTTTTATCACAGTCAAGTTTTATATTAGTGATATCAGCATTTATTAAATGTGAAGTAACAGGACATCAGTTAGTCTTTTACGCAAACAGTGATCACGCCATCTATATTTTGTAACATTTCAGCAGTGGAAAGATAAAGCTCTCCTGAGAGTCATTGAAAGCCTCCTGAGTTACAGTCTTCACCAAACTGCTTTCACTTACTCTAGTTTTTTTTCTTCTTCTTCAAAACCAGCATCCGAGCTTTCTCCCATGCTTATCATTCCTGTTTTTTTTCTGCTTCATGTCTTTATCAAATTCTCTCAGCTTTATCTCCTGCTTCTCCTTTTACAACTAAACCATTTTTTTCATAATTGCAGCTCTTCAAATTTCTTGTTTCTTTGGTCTCTTCTCTTTTTGTATTTTGCCCTTCTCTTTATCACTGTTCCATTGCTTAGGTTGATCCCCCCCACCCCCTTACTCACCATGCTTGTCACAAACAGAGCCATGTAGAAGGACATTGCTGTCACATGACCAGAACAAAGCATTCGGATTGGCCTAGCTTGGGTATGTTGTTTCGTGCCAGAGGCTGTGTGACACAAAATATGTTTATTCATTTATTTTAATTTTAATGTGCATATTGCTGCTTTTGTTTCATTTTTGTTGCTTAACATCAAGGCTATCCTCTGTTGATTTGCTACTTGTCATATGTGGTGTGAGAAGAAAAGGTAAGAACATAAGATTAGGAGGGAAAAATGGAGAAAATTCTACAGGAAGCTTGCACATGAGGGATATGAAGCATGGATGAGATGCAGGAGAAAGAAAGCAAGATGAGCGCTAAGGAAGTGAAACATCCCTTATGTGGAATGAATAAGTGCAGATCTTTGGAGACTAACAAAACAGATATTCTCTGGATGAGCTTATGTAATGCACCGAGCTACAGGCACTCATTAATTACAACAACAAAAAAAGGCTAACTAGACCTTTCAGGTTTCTCTGCTAGAGAATAAGAACACCTGCAGCGATACATGTACTGTCTTAAAACAGCACTTTATTATTAGGCTGCTTAAAATAAAAATAAAGTTAAATTAATCCACCGTTTGAATAACGTGTGCTGGTGACAATCTAAATGTTGTGATCTTGCTCAGTGTGTTTTCATTTTTCAACAGCTAATTAAACATATAATTAAAAAAAGTCCTTGCAAGAACAAATCCATTTGGGTTATATAACCAAACAAATATAATATAAATTTCACCAGAACATTTGGCTTTTATATGGGCAAGTATGTGTTAGGTTGGATTTTTACATTACACACTTAATTAAAACCGCTAATTATAAAGTTAAAGTAAATTATAAAATAAACCCAATTGCACTTAGCAGGGATTTTCAGCAAAGATTTTATGTTGTAGTCAAATAGAGTCAATCCTAAAATGAAGACTTTTTACCCCCAACACCACAGACAAACATACACACATACACACTTGGGTGTTAACTAAACTGCCACCACAATGCATCACAAGCATACTTTGTTTTTAAAATACAGATTTATTTATTTATTTATTTGTTTTACTACTAAAATATTTATATCTTAAATGAAAATGCAAAATGTGAACATAAACGAATTCCTGAAAAAAGGTGGCTGCATTTTGGAGTAGCACTTTTACATTAATTCTGAGATTTTACTTTAGGAAATTTTAATTACCATACTCTTTTTTTTAATTAATTAATTTATTATTATTTTTTTCCATTGTGTTTTTTTTTTCTTTTCTTCTGGATGTAAATTGCTTTTCTTAGATGATTACTTCCTCTGGTATCAGATTATAAGCTGCCAGAAGAATTTGTACTGAAACCTTTATTTATTTATTTTTACTTTTGGACATTTGTTATGATGTGTAACCATAACAATAAGGTGGTTTTCTAAAACTTGGAGTTGCTGATTTACATTCCAAAAGCTCAAATAATACCTTAACTACAGCCCCAAATCCCAAATGAGTTGAAAAGGAGGTGCCGTGGATGCATTACAGTCTATCTGCAGGCGGTGCTCGAGGGCCTGACTGCTGAGATTTGGAGCCGGAGGACCAAGATAATCCCTTGCACCTGCAGTTAAGTCCATGGCGATAGGGGCCTTCCATGTCTCAGAAGAAACTTGATTTAAAAATTGGTACGATGCAGTCCTATATAAAGTTTCGGCAGGTGGCCTACCAAATAAAAATAAATTGTAAAAAAACACATAGAAAGAGGGTATTTCCATGTACGCAGCAAATGAACTAAGCAGCTGACATCTTGGATATTATGAAACACATTTGGATTAAAGAGCACCCAAACAGTATTTTAACCACAAAGGTAAATTACATTCTTAATGATACTATACTTGCAGCGAAATTTTTATTCATTTAATCCTCCAACAGATAAAATTTGGCTCTAAAGTTGTATTTTTTTTGGACAATATGTAGCAAGATGACAATGATCACATACCCCAAAACTAACCTTACTTGATAAAAAGGCACTGCAATAAGGCTCGCTGAAGGCTGATTTTGTTAGTAAATGAATACATATTGGTAACAGTTTAAATGTCACTGATTAAGTTTAAAATGGGAAATTTCATAAGTCCCTGGTTTACAGAAAAGGAGTAGATCTAAGGTGGATTTTTTATTTTATATATTTTTTTCTAAAATTCTGTCCTTTTCCTCCCAATTTGGAATCTTGGCTTTAATTTTATATTTCTAAGAAAAACAAAAAGTCAAGAGTTCTGAGATAAAAGTCAACATTCTGACCAAAAATAAATAAAAAAATAAACATTTCCAAACTCTGAAGACAAAATAGAAAAAAAAAGGCTGTAATTTCCTTCCGAAATGATAATCAAATTATGATATTTGTTCTTGAGTCAATCATCTGATCTCGACAAAGTTGTGCCACCTGTTTTATATTTTTTACCCTCTAATGCCAATGCACCAAACAAACCGATGTCTTGTGAAAGAATTGTGTTTTGTCCCTGCACAGATTCAGAAAGCAAAGGATTAGCGAGGCTTGTTAAAATAATTCTGGAGACCTTTCATTCTGGTTTCACCTTACATTTAACATTTGTCACCAGTCTGGGTGTGACTTAGCAAGTAAAACCCAGCCAGAGTTTCTTGCAGATGAGAAGACTTGTATTCTACGATGCAGAGTAATAATGGCACGCTGCAGTAACTCTGTATAACCAATTTCTGACAGCCAGTCTTGTCGCTTTGCCCTTCACACAGCTAATGCAGCATGACGGGAGCTGAGGAGTGAATTTATTAGAACTACAAGTCATACTTTATGCTGAGAAAAGGACATTTGTCCTGGTGTGGAACCGTGGCTGAAAACCCCATTCAAAAGAGATACAGACAAGGAAGAGCACTCTCCAGGGATTAGTCTGTACCACTAATTTATCCTTAATCAAATTGGCACATTTCAATATCCTTATCAAAAGTTAATTATAGGTTTGACTCATTACCAAACAACTTCTGTCAGTGACAAGAGACCAGAGTCAGATCAAGCTGAATAAGCACTGATTTTTTCATGTCCCATTGTAAAACTGTGAAATAGCTTGATGACACTTATGTCAAATGGCTAACTAGTTTCTCGGGACTTTGTGGGATTCATAGTGTAGAGAGATGGAAAAAAGGGGGATCGTCCTGAATAAAGTATGCAGTACTGGGGTTTTTGGAGAACAGGAGGAGGAGTTGTAATGATTTTGACAGAACTTCTCAAGTTTTTTCCAACGGTGCCTTGGTCCTTTGGATTCTCTCAAAATTTGGACTGATTTTAAGCTAGGTTGGTAAACAGATTGTTGTTAAAGAGACTGAGGTTATCTAACACATTAATGAGTGTTCATCACATGCATTCAATTGCATATCTTTACACTATTTTTGGTATTACATAGCATTTCTGAAAGCTATCATACGTATGTAAAAAAAAAAAAAAAAAAAAGGTAACCTATGAATAACGTTTGATGAGCACTGCATTTTCAAAAGAACAAAATGATACAAAGCAAACCCGTCAGTACATCATGAAATGATCAAGCTGTCTCTAACATGGATTGCATGTGTGGTCAAGCATATTTAAGGTGGAAAAGCATCTGGGCTTTGGTTAATCTGCATTCATTGAGCTTGCTAGTACTGACATGTGCAGGGTGGTAAACTTTCCTTAAAAAACACACCGAAGAAGTTCTACTTCCGTTCTACTTCTGTGATGAATGTAAACAAACCTGAGCACCCAAAATGGACCCGCGCCAGGTTTTAATGACTGTGGAGACGTTACTGCACTCCCTGATTGAGCTACAGGTAATACAGATTATTTTTAGCTCTTTCATCGTTTCTAGTAGAAATGTTGTCGCTCACTGACCAATTTAGTTTCCCTGATATATTAGCATCTAGCCAGGCGGAAATACGTGATGGTGACATAGGTTGCACATGCACAGTCAGGTCAGTTTTCCACAGTCAGATTAAGTGTTAACATGTATGCCATTTGGATTATAAATTAAACCACCTCTCTCATTTGGATTATAAATTCATTCCGAATGAGCTGAATCAAAGAGTAATATGAATGGGGCGTTTCCAGATGCATTTTTATTCCGAATGGCCGTTTAATCCAATTACTTATGTCAATGTAAACATACTTACTATTAGGATTTATTGTTCATCATACAATTTTTTTTTTTTTTTTTTTTATTTTTTATTTTTTTACAAATGTTCTATACAACATGGTTTTGTAATGGGAATAGAAGGAAAAAACAAAGAAACCCGTTAGAATGAGAACAAAATAAAGCACCCATCGAAAAAGCATGAATTTATAAGCATATCCATAAATATGCCCAACCACACATCTTTAAATGTTAGATTTGCTTTTACAGATATACACAGTAGTATTTATAGACCATAGACAAATTGGACTGTCTGAAAGCTAAATAAAGGTTTGTGGTTTACTTCAATTTTCCAAAAGGGCAATTCTGCTGCTGAATGCATCAATGTGCCTTACCATTTATACTACTAATATACCATTGATTTTTTGTTTGTTTGATAACGTTATTTGTCTTAATGAAAGATAATGCCAATATTTCCACAAAAATACACATTTTTCTTACTTTTATCTCAATAATTAGGTATACCCTTACATCTTGAAGGATTGGCTGCAGTAGAGCTTAATGCTGTTATTCCTCTGCAGTAATATAGTGACACCTGGTGTTGAACACAAGTGCTACAAACTGCTTGCTCAACCATATTCCTTTTTTATTGTTTATAATTACACAAGCATAAAAAGTCTTGTTTTTCCTAAACATTAACAATACATACATTATTTTGTGTTGTGTGTGCAATAGTCAGATTCTAAAAAAGCTAAGTCTGGTCCTCTGGACATTCAAAAAAAAAAAAAAGATTTGACAAGGTTGACTAGGTTTTTTTGTTTTGATTTTTTGTTTTGTTGCTTTTTTTTGTTGTTGCTTTGTTTTGTTTTATTTTTTGAATGTCCAGAGGACCAGACTTAGCTTTTTTAGATTTTGCTACCTGGATTATTGAGCATGCATCAGGGTGTCCTGCACATTGTTTCAAGATATCTTCTTTCACTTTCCAAGCTTCAATCCTTTTCAGCAACTCATTGAATTAGCTGTACAGAATCTTCACCTACTAATAAAAATAATGGCTTTCCCCTCGGACTTGTAGGATTATCACAACCTGAAGGTCAGATGATTAATGAACTTAAAGCATGGTAAGAATTGACACATGATACAAAAGAGAGAAACGGTGATAATACATGAATTCATGAATTCTCTCTACTGCTGTGCTCCAAAGGCAACACTAATTACTGAAGTAATTCACATGGAGCAGACACAGCAGGGCAGCCATGCTATCAGATGGCAAAACTTCACTTTCTCTCCAGCTTTGTCATTACACGAAGCTAAAAAGGTTGTGGCACGTTAGTGAGATGCTAATTTGTGCTTCTTTAGCCTTCTGGCACAAACTTAACCCAATTATCTTCATTATACATGTATGTGTGCTGTTCTCTCGCACAAACAGGCATGTAAACACATAAATATTCAGACAGGAACACATAGGTCGACCAAACTCATGAATCCAGGCTAAAAACCAATAGCTACTGATCCTTCTGCTACACAGCTTTTTTCACTGTGGCTGTTCTAATCTAATGAATGAAATTGAACTGCAGTACCCCACATCAGATTCACTCAGCCTGATGCATTCTCTTCAGAAACACACACACATGGTTTAAGAAGCAATCTGAGACAGTAAACCAAAATGCGTCTGAATCATTGCAACTCATTAAAAAACAACAAACAGAACACACCAACAGGCAGTGACTCGACTACACACTACTTTGCAAAATGCAACAGCCATGGCGTATTATAGCTCCTTGCATATTTTAGTGGTATTGTTTTTTTCCTCCACAAACTTCCAACAAACAGCAGGATGTAAACGAGCGATGCTCATAATGTTTTGTTATTCTAACATCAGCATTTATATAAATGCCATCGTTCATCACTATCACATTGTGCTGACTTCAAGTAGCTATTGCCATGTACGCTGAACCTCACAAGGGTATATGCATGTATAGTGTGACTGAATCTATGTGCATTTAGATAGGTGGGTGTTGGAAACATACAAAACTGTTCACAATAGTCACATTTATCAAAAACAACTGCCTTATTTTCCCTACTACAAGTCACTCCAGAGTAGGTCACATCAGGCAAAAAATGCCTCATGAAGTGGAAAAACAATATAGAAGTCGCTTTGGAGTATAAGTTGCATTTATTTAGAAGTATATTTCACAAAGTGGAAGAACAGACATTTAATCTGAAATAACAATAACACACAGAACATACCTGGGATCCTGAACGTGCTTTATTAACACAAGCCAGTGAGTCTGACAAGCAAGTTGCCGGTAAATTCACCAATCTCATCCCACATCACTGAATCCGTTGAATTCTTCATCCTCTCTCTGTGTCACTTCTGAACAACTCCGCCAACTCCGGAGGAAGATGAAGGGCAGTCTCCTCTTCTGCAGGGCTGTCGTCAGACTCCACATCAGTTCCAGTTATTCCGGCCTTTCTAAATCCTGACATGATGGTTTCAGTTGTCACTGAAGTCCATGCTTTGTCGATCCATCCAAGGACTTGCTGGAAATGTGCATGGTGCATCCTTCCGGTTGCTGTGAATGTGTGCTCTCCATCCACGTCTCCCATATGTGACACATGCAAGGCTGTCTTAACCTCCTAAGACCCAAACTCTTGCATATGTGGATGTCAGGCCCTAGGAGGTAAAAGCTCCAGTTCACCGAGATGTCAAGAGGCTGGAGTACATTGGTTAAGCCTCCAGGGATGATGGCAAGTATGGAGTTGCAAGCTTTTATCTTTGAACCGTGGCATTATGTGCACTTGTATGCCATCCATCACCAGCAGGGCTTTGTGTGTTTTAAAGAAGCCATCAAGACGCTTAGTGTAGCACTTTGTCAGCCAAATGTTCATTTCTTGATCCATCCAACATTTGTCATTCACTGCCACGAGTGTGCTGGGGGGGGGGGGGGGGTGTCGTCTTTTGGCAGATTTTCCCATTTGAAAATGACCATCGGTGGCAATTTCGATCCATCTCCACAACATGCTAGCGCCACTGTGAAGTGCAATTTCTCATGACCGGTTGTCACTATACTCACACTTTTCTGCCCTTACTGTGCAACACCTCAACCCATGGGGATGTCAATGTTGACATGTATGTTCTGCTTCCTGCTTTCTAAAGAACTCACAAAAACTGTCAACCTTGACTTGAAAGTCTGTTGGCAGTTTCTGATACACTGATGTCTGTGCTCTGATGGAGAGGCGGTTACATTGTATAAAGCGATAACACCAAGAAGGTCCACCAACAAAATCATTCATATTCATCTCCTTAGCAATGGCGTGGAGATGCAACTGGACTGTCGACCAATCTCTCCCAGCTGCACATTCTTCTAGCACCCATTTGCGCACTTGGTCCTCCAGCTCTGGCCATCTTGCTTTCAGTCCGCAATTAGCTTTCTTTGTTTTCTTCATTGCAGTTAGAGTAACCTCTGCTTTTTACCAGTCCGTCACAAGTTTCTCACTCACTCAAAACTGATTTTCTACTGCTCGATTACCGTTTTGGGCCGCATATTTCATTACCTGCAGTTTACAATCTACAGAATAGGATTTTCATTTTGTGGGCATTTTACTTGTGTTACATTTTTCTCAGTTGTCTCTAAGTGCCAAAGTGACATAAAGTGACAAAAACGTAATTAAGTCGCAGGACTGGACAAACTATGAAAAAAGTGCAACTTAAATTCCAGAAAATATGGTATATAAAGCAGAAAATAGAAACTCACACACTACGATGTAAACTGTTTGCATAAATAAATAAATCCCACCCGTGTAGAACACATGAGGATATAATCTACACCTGCAACAGCTGTGACAGTGTGTGGACCACAATGTTCACACACAAACACATTCATGTAGAGATTTATGCAGCTATAAGTATTTTTAAAAGCGACCCACTGGTACCTTTGCTTCTTTGGCAAAATATGAAACCATTATGACAGCTCCTAAATATCAGAAGAGCCTGACCACGACTGTAAACATTAAGGTCTTTGTGTGTGTGCGTGTGCCTTACTTACAGCACAGTGCCTTTTGTAGTCTGCGTATCTTCATGGCTGTTCGGTATGCAGAGAACCTCACGTTATTCAAGTCCACTACAGGGGAGGATAAGAGACAGGGTGATGAAAGGTAAATGGAAAACGGGAAAAAGATCAGTACTACACAAACTGCAGAGCCTCACAATCTGACTCTGTCTTCACTAAAACCTGGCTTCTGGTAGTTTCTGTCCAAGAAGACGACTGAATTAGGGGCTGCTAATGTGGATAGCGCAATTAGGTTAGACAGTTTTGTCTCTGAGGAAGGATGTTGCCATTTGTTGAGCTGCTGGCCTCCAGAAAACGTTCCCAGAGTTTCAAAGGTCGACACCAATCAGGCTGTTTATTAAAGAACAGCCACACTGGCTACACCCCACAGGGGTGCATACAGACAGGAGTTACAAACATATAACTATAAAGACCAGATTTACTGTATGTAATTAAATGCAAAGTTAGCACACCTCTTGGGCAAACTCGATCTTATTTATAAAGTCACAAGTAGTAAATAAATCCCTCTGCAATACTTGTTAAAATGAGTTTTACATCATAAACAGGTCTCTCTTGAAAATTAGTTCTCGTGGCTCAATGAGACTACCTGTATAAATGAAGGGTAAATGAAAAGAAAAAAAGAAATTAATTTTATCGACTTAAAAAACAGCAACTGAGCTGCTCCTAGGCAGAGGCGCCTTTTATGTACAGTATTTCCATTCGTGATGTGGATATTTTCAACCAGACCAAGCTCTGATAAGATTTAAAATATAACTAATTTTTGGACAATCTTTTGTAAGATAAGACCCAAAGTCACAAAACATAGTACAGTGTAGTGTTTTGTACCTAATGATTGGTAGAGTTCTGTCATCTTTGGATGATCCCAACAGGTTGTCTGTGTCTGATGACTGAAAAAAAAAAAAGTGATTTAGACTGAGGAACACAACATAATACAACAGCAGAAAAACAAACTGAACAGGAGGCAGTTTAGTTTGAGCATTAAACCCCCAAAAACTAATATTTTCTACACTCTGAAGCGTTATCACTCAAGAAAAGTACACACAGGAACGGATAAACCAACTGTGTGCACAAAGGCTCACAACACCAAGGACAGTAACAGCACAAGGTGAAAAAAAAAAACTGGCATTAGGTACAATTATAAACAAGCTTCTATTAAAATATATTTGGTGTTTATTGGCAACTCTAGCAACGGTTTCTGATTCGGGGCCAAATGCAGGAAAATTCTCCCCAATTGCACACAGAAATCCTAAAGTACAGAAGAAAAAAAAAAAAGTAAAAATACATTCACACTGTGAATCCCTCTCATCACAACAGGGAGTCTTTCCTAACAACCCTGAAAAGGAAACAAGGAGACCAAGTTTCAAGTTCTTGTTCATATTCCTGCTTTATATAGAAGTTTGTGTATGTGTGTGTGTGTGTGTGGGGGGGGGGGGGGGGGGCCCACACACACACACACACACACACAAAACAAACAAAAAACAATAAAAAGATCCCTAAATAAATAAAATAAGTTGCATGCCAAAAGTGATCAGACAGATCTTTCCCTTGCAGAGGACAAAAAAAGTAGACTTTTCTCCAGCTGCAGATTCAAGTCTGGCATGTCTATGTCTATGTGAGCTCCTCTGGCTGTTCCTGTGTGTGCATGTACCGGTATATTTTAAGACAGCACCTGGCTGTCAGACGCCACACTCCGATCTGTTGTGAGAGGCTTTCTGGAAGGTGGGTTTTTTGAAATGCGAAGGTATCCCTGTGGATTCGGCAGCGCCTTGCTCTCTGCTGACTGTCAGCGGGAAGTAAACTTGAACTGCAGCCGTGGCTGGCATAAGCTCTCCCAGCACACAGATGTTCATCACTATTCAGCGGCCGCACAGGCTGATAACCTCTTTCACAAGTGAGCAGGCATTGCTAATGCTCGGACCACCCCCTCGCTGAGGTCCCACAATGGGTTTTAATGAAAGCTGCGCAGGAGATTTGTTGCTATTTGTTCCATACAAAGACAAGAAATAGGAAGAAGAAGATGGGAAATCTAAACCGCAAATAGCAAAAGTTATCAGCATGAAACAACTTTGTCACTTAAGTGTAAAACGGTTTGCTGCAGATGACTGAACTATCTCAGTGATAATACATATCACATTATAGCATAAAATACGTAGTGCATTTCTGTGTACAGGGAAAACAAATGTTATTTTCACAGCTTATAAATGAACAAGTGAACTCCCATTTCCAGTGCTTTCCTTGAATGTTTACTTTTTTTCTACAGCAGCAACAAGGAACCTTTATTGTCGTTTTGGACCAAAAATTAGCAAAGTGATGGCACACTTACTACAAAGCTGCTGCATTTAAGACAAGAGAAAACATTCACATGCATAAGAAAAATGTTTGGGGAATATTAAAAGAATGAGGGGAGAGAACGGAGTATACCGACAGAAATCTAACAACCATTCATACAGCAGCACATCTTCGGTGCATTGCAGGGCGGCATGAGGTTTTAAATCTAAGATTGCTTAATAACTTGGATGATTGTTAATGACGAAACTTTACAAACAACATGAACTGGAGACTTGAAAGATTGATTTGGCATGATTGGATTAACAAGAGTATCACATAAGGCACATTATACGCCAGTCAACAAAATAATATACCACAATCTATAGCAATGGCCCAGACAAGCAAAGAACTTTTATAACTTTTAACATTTATATGTGACATTGAATTTGGAGCTGGGTGATGAAAAGTGTAAGCGACTATGTCTAATGATGTTGTACGTGTAATATAAAGTTTCATTATCTTAAGCAGATCAAAGGTTATGGGAGGGACAAGAGAAAGTTCATGGACCTATAGCTGGATGAACGAACGAGGACTATACCATTATACAGTACGTCTGACTTTCTATGGGTGCATAAAAAGACGAGACACATGATGTGTGACAGGAGAAGTGATCCATGGTATGAAATGAAATTTATAAAGTATGTACGGTAAAACTATGTAAGAGGCGATAATATATTATATAAATGGAATTATATCTACAAGATATAAATTAGATCAGATTACCGGTAGATGCAGAATAAAATAAAAGGAAAAATGAACTGTCAAATGATATAAGATGTGATAAATGGTATAAGATATGATACAGTGAGCTAGAAGTGATGTATTATATAATGAGATATAAAAAATGTACATGAGATATATAAAATGATATATCATATTATGATATATGATCTAAATATACCGTAATATGTTTAAAATATACCCCGTAGGTCATATATAATAAAACAGCCTGTTTGAATGTCTCTCTCAGTATGATTTACCGTTTCTACTGCTTTAGTTCTTGGATTTCTGGATTTGTACACTATTAACACTAAAAGTACCATAGTATATTTGTAACTTAACCGTTGCACCAGCACGTTCAATACAGAGAACCATTGTAGAAGTTTTAAAAGTTTATTTAAAAATAAAAAGTTATGTCACTAGATGGACCTCTCAGCTGTTAACTTCAAGATCCAAACCATTTGATTCTTCAGTCTCTCTGACTGATGATTGACATTTGGCAGCACAAAGGCTCTGTGGCTAGCACTGTTGCATCACAGCAAGACGGTCTCAGGTTCAATCCCCCAGCTGGACCTGGGTCTTTCTGTGGAGTTTGCATGTTATCCTTGGGTTTGTGTGGGTTTCCTCCCACAGTCCAAAAACATGCATGCTAGGCTGCTTCAGGCCCAGACCTCCCTTGAAAAAGAGATCTGTGATCTCATTGGGATTTGCCTGGTTAAATAAAGATCAATAAATAAAATAAATAAACTGATTGGAGTTATGGTAATGTTCATTCCATCTTTATTTAGACAGATGATGGGCTGTCACTGTGTGTTGTCATACAAAAAACTATACCTCGGTGCAGGTTGGGGACATTGCAACAACAAGGCCTCAGTTAAAAACTGTCTGCACTCACCTTTCTAGGCTTATTTTAGTTTTTTTTTTGTTTATTTCTGTCTATTTTTCTTTGATTCCAGCTCCTGTGTCTATCTTTGGGTGATTATTACTTCCAGGTGTTTTCTGGTGAGTTAAGTAGTTTCCAGCCTTCATAAGCTGTTCTGTTCTCTGTGGCACTTGTGGGATCATTAGTTATTGTATGTATGCTATCTGCTGTGGTCAGTGTTGGACCGAGTCACCCTCTGCTCTGTGATTCTGAAGACCTCTTTAACAAAAACTATTTAAGTTTAAGCGGGATCTACAGTACATCCTGAATCATATTTTCGACCTGAGAACCCCTAACACGATAAAAACAAAATGTTTCCATCATGTTTGTGATCTCACTTAATGTAACTGTCTGTTAGAGTTTTTTATCGTAATTTTTTAAACCTGTTCGTAATGATTTTTATTAGAATGAGAGACCATCAAACACAAAACATCATGATAATGACAATTTTGCCTTAAATGCACCTTAAATTGAACTTACAACCATCATTGTTAAAACTCCAAATGGGGAAAAAAGACTTTAGGATTTAGCTCATAAAACATCTGAAATGGACAGAGTGCATCAAAGGAGATCTGAATTCCTATGGTAGCTTAACAAGTGCTAAAACAACTCAAACTTATTTCCCTTCTAAGCTGTCACCATCCTGTATCTTATTTCATAAAATGAAATTTTATGTCCCTCGCCCGGACACGGGTCACCGGGGCCCCACTCTGGAGCCAGGTCCGGAGATGGGGCACGTTGGCGAGCGCCTGGTGGCCGGGCTTTTACCCATGAGCTCGGCCGGGCACAGCTCGAAGAGGAGACGTGGGTCCCCCTTCCCATGGGCTCACCACCTGTGGGAGGGGCCAAAGGGGTCGGGTGCAATGTGG
>JARVJN010000254.1:21407124-21420274 GCA_031763805.1 Argolebias nigripinnis
TATACACATATATATACATATATATATATATATATATATATACACACATATATATATATATATATATATATATATATATATAGGTTTTTTTGCAGACCCCCAGGGGTCCAGGGACAAGAGTTTAAGAACTACTGACCTAAACAATCTAAGCTTTAAAGTTAAATAATTAATTTAGACTTAAACACTAACAAATAAATAAAAACTATCCGCCGCTAACTTACGGTATACACAACAGTTTGGATGTCATGACGTAATTCACAGTAAACTGCCTCTCTTCCCTTCCCTTCTCATGCGATGACAAGTAAAGACGTGGATTCCCCTCCAGGGCTAAACCCGTTCCGCTCAGCGGGTTCCACAGGAGATCAGACCAAGACTACCAAGACTCGTACAGAAGTATGAGAGTGGTGTGCTGTGAGAACAGCATCCACTGATGTGGAGTGACAACGTGTTGCGTTAAACACAGAGCTGCGTTTAAAGCAAACAGGCACACCAACAGAGGGGCATTGCTCAGCCTGTAAAGTTCATTTAATGACAAAGCCAAAACTTCTCAAAGCTTGGTCCAGAGAAAAAACACAAAACACAGACAGACAAGGAGAGAACAGAAATGCATGAGCGAGAAAAGTGTTGGCAAGATTTAGAAAAATACTTGTATTAATCCGCTGTTTAATTAGGGGGACTGCAGCTATCGAGTGTTCAAGTATCCTGTCCATTAATTTATTGAAAAATGTGCAACACTGAATGCTTTCCCAACATTTGGAAAAGCTATTTACAGCAATAAAATAGGATTTACTTTTTAAACTAACCTTTGCACATCCCTGCAGTTAATGCACTTTAATTATTAGCATTAAACTCCAACAGTCACACTATTTCATTTTAAATGCCAATAAAATGTTTGCTTCTGTGTTGATCTGCTAGACAAATACACTTTCAGAGATGTTGCTCTAGCTCCAAATTAATCACAGAGGTTTCTTGAATATTTTTAAGCAGTGATTTGCATGACTATACACTGATTAAATGGAACTAGCTGTTGTCAAGCACAGTGGTTATATTGTGTCTATCTACAACCAAATTCTATCTGCAATAATTTTTTTCTGTTTTATAATCCACAAAATCCTCAGCTTTGTTGGTGAAATGGCTGCAGAAACTGTGGTGATTTGTCTCCCTGTCTGTGTTTGGCAGGAAAGGGGCAAATTGAGAGAAATCATGCATACTGCAGGAGGTCAGATAAAGCAGTTTATGCTTGATTAACCAAGCAAAATGCATATTTAAAGCAGATCTTTAAAAAAGCAACATTTCAGCTATAAAAATGTCATCCACTCCTGCTGAAATTTGTGATTTATAAATACAACAAATATATAAACACACAACCGCAAAGTTGTTTATAGCTTTTCTTGCCATGATGTCGTTTTTTTTTTCTTGTCGTAAACTAAATTTGTTTAACAAAAACAGTGTAGAATATTTCTGATTTCTTTTATTTTTTTTACTTTTGACTTATTTCTTTTTTTGTTTGTTTTCTCCTTGTTATTTTCTATCCTCCTGCATCACTTCATCTAAATAACATCAACTCTACACAAACATATGCATAAGGTGTGTGACCGAAATAGCTGTCTCTGTGAAACACAGTGTGGATTAAACAAAGCAGCAAATCAATAAAATATGTAATCAAGTTTCCAGGTCCCTCATTGAATTGCTAATATAGAGACATAATTAAATATTAAAATTAAAGCACTGAGACTACCTGCAGGCTCTTCCACCTCGAGTTGAGTTGGTCCAGTTGTCTGGAGGCGGTGGACGACAGCTGGATGTCCAGCGGTGTGAGCTCAGCAGCGAGCTCGTTGACGACCCGAACATCTTGACAGAGAGGGGCGATCTCCTCCCTGAAGGCCTGGACAGAAAATTAGATAGCACCATGTTTAGTCTGTAAACAGTGGAAGTCTCACATCAGATAAAACTATGCAGTGTTCAACTCTGCTAAAATTGACAAAAATAAGCCAAAATTGAGTTTTTTAAGCTAAAAATGCAGAACACTAGCAAAAACAGTAAAAGGCTGGCTAAAAGCAGGCTACAAGCAAAACAATTGTAAAAGGTCAGCTAAAGTTGCAAACACCAAAACATTAGGTAGAAGCTAAAAGTAGCTAAATGTTAACTAATGGCAGCAAAAGGCTAGCTAAAACTATAATTAACCAAGGGCTAATGAAAAGCTTAAGTAGCAAAAAGGTAGCTAAAAGAATTCATTCAACCTTTATTTAGGCTGAATGAATACTTTCAGCTACCTTTTTTGCTACTTTAACTTTTCATTAGCCCTTGGTTAATTATAGTTTTAGCTAGCTTGTTGCTGCCTTTAGTTAAAGGTAAGAGGTAGATGAAAGTACGAAAAGGCAAGCTTAATGCTAACAGTAGCAATTGGCAGGCCAAAAGCTGAAAAGATCAAACGGCTAAATAAAAAGCTAACAGTAGCAAAATATAAAAAAGAGAAAGTAAAAGCTAAAATATAGCTAAATATATATATACATACAGTAACAAACCAGAAATAGCAATAGGCTGGCTGAAAGCTAAAAGTATTAATGACTAATAGCTAAAAGTATTAATGACTAATAGCTAAAAGTATTCATGACTAATAGCTAAAAGTATTCATGACTAATAGCTAAAAGTATTAATAACTAATAGCTAAAAGTAGTGAAACTGTACCTAAATCCTAAAAGTGGCGTAAAAAGAAACAAATGAGCCAGTAAGCTGAAGTTGATCTGAAGAGAATAATATATTTGAAGTAACTGAAGAAATCTTAAACTCTTTATATTGGTGTCATAGCACGTATGAATGAGCTAAACATTGTTTTTTAAATAAATAAATAAATAATTTAAAGTACAGAAGAAAAAAACAAAAAAACAAACAGAAAAATAGTGTGAGTGCTGAATCAGCAAACTTGTAGATTACACTGTGTGTTTGAGGGAACATATGAGAGAAGCATTACAGCTGCTAAAAAGTCTCTTAATAGGCTCTTTAATGTGAAGTGATGCCTGACTGACAGGGAGATTAATCTGCATGAACAAACTGTCCACAGCAGACACTCAAACATCTGAGGTGGACAGGAACGTTGCCGTTGTGCATCCACGTGCAACCTGTGAGTTATGACATGATGATTTCGGTGCCATTCATTCTCAGCTGTCATCTTGTTATTGTTCTGCTCTCTAACACAAGTTGTTTCTTAGCCAGCCTCTTTGAGAGGAAATAAAAAAAACAATTTGATGAGTGCTACACAATATTGTTCAGAATCACTGAACCAAAACATAATCAAACTGAAGAGAATACACACAGAAAGGAACGTAGAATAATGTGTTTCAGAGCACGTCTTTGATCAAAACGCTGCTGAATAGATCTTTATGACTCACCGACAAGTTATTCTAAAAGTTTCAGTACAATCTTAGTAACATTTCTACATTTTCAAACTAACACAAAGTTTTGTTTTTGATCCGAAACAGCTTCAACTCACTGTTGTTTTGTCGATGTGGTCCTGGAGAGAGTCGATCAGCAGATCACCGACCGGCTGCCAGGAAGCTTTGACCTCCTCTGCCCGCGTCAGCTGCAGGTCGAGATGGTCCATGGAGCTCTGCAGGTCCTGGAGTCGCTCTAAAGCCCGCTCCACCTGGCTCTGCCAGCCGCCCACATGACCCCTCAAGCGCTCCCACCTCTCATTCACCTCACCAGTCTGTTTGCGGATGGCCCGAGCCAACGCTCGAGCCTTCTCCTCCGGGGTGAGATCTCCTGGAAACGGAAATTACTTCATTGTGCATATGTAACTTTCTAACACTACCTCTGTCTGGTCACGGGGGCAGCTCAAAGAACTGTGTCAGTGCTCATACTAAAATACCAAACACATCTCTGTTATTTTAACTAGGCCTAAACAATGAAGCCAAAACAAAAAAAAACCATCAACAATGGCTGAAAAAATTCCCTCAAAATATCAAATTGTTTAACTTTTTTTAGCTGAAACATACAAAAGGAAAGGAACAAAACAAATAGGTTTATCTTTGATTCACAACATCTTTACAGGATGTGAATCCATGAAATAAAACCTGTTCAAACTCTATTTGAGCTTAAAGCTAATTAAACCTCAGTATACAGAACTAGTTTAAAGGGACGGTCTGTTTCAATACAGGGAGTTGATTTGTGGAATGGTTTAGGAAATGAAGTTAAAACTGCAAAATCAGTGCTTGTGTTTAAAAAAATGATAAAAACTAAATTGTTAACAAAATACTAAAAAATTCTATTTAATTGTTTATTGTACTAGAAATTTTAGATTTGTAATGAGTTACTCTTTTGGTTCGAATGCTCATTGACGAGTATTGTTTGAGTGAATTGTTTGTATTGATCTTATTTTTTGTTTTGGAAAAAAGGGGCAGGTATAATAAGATTTCTTCTTCTTCCTGCCACCTTTCATTTTATGTTTGTTTTTTTTCCTTTTAAGATTACATGTAAAATGGTTTTTCTTTTAACTCAATGTAAAATGAATAAATAAACAAATAAATAAATAAACCCAACAGAAGCACACAGCGCTCAAATTCTTAATCAGATTCACCTCCTGCTCACGACGTTTCCCTCCAATTCCCAAAATAATTACAGCTAAATGGCAACTCATTATATGAACAAACAAGTGGAAAAAATGAATATTTTCTTCTTTTTTTATATTTAAGCTGAATTGGAAATTAGAAAAAGGGGTGAACTCTACAAATGATAATTAAAGTGTAGAACAATAAGAAGTATGGATAAGAAACATTATGTAGAACGGTTCAAGAAGCAGGCATGACAGAAGTGGACTGCAGAAAGGAAAAACAGCACCGAGGCAGTAAAGGTGAGAGGACGGGCTAACGGCTAAACATCAGAGGGCACCACCAGAGAGAACTGAGCAGATTACGGCTCCCTTGATACCATTTGAACTGTGGAAAAATATGAGCAGCTTTTAAATTCCAAGGTCTCGTCTCCTGTGTAGTGACTGAAAAACCATCTTCACCTGCTGCGCCTCAATAAGCTCTTCCTCAGCCACCTCGCTACAGTCTGATTTAATGGAGATGCATCACGCAGGCACAGACTCGCTGGCCTTTGTCTCTTTTCATAAAACAACCTGCTTTTGACCAGTGAGACAAATTATTGAAACTGATGATTCAGAGTTTAGTGAATTACAGCCATTTTAAAGCTGGACTAAATTCTTAAAAACACTGAAACCGTTCTGAGAAAGTGAGAAAAGCTATTTGAGAAAACACTGAAATGTTTTCTTGTTCTGGTTTACTTTCGCCAACTAAAATAAAAAATAAAAAAATTGCTTAAATTTGATCGGCACAGAAAAGAACAGCTGTCAGTCACTACTAACCGCAGGTGACTTAATCAGAAAATTAAATTAATACAGTCAAGCTCGCTTTATAGACAAATAGAGAATAGTAGAAATTCCCTAATCAATGTGTGTTTTCATACAAGACTTGATTAGTGTAAACAAAATAATTATTAACAATTTTATGAGAACTAGTACAATTTTTAAAAAAGTATTTAAACTGGGATTCTTGCAAGCTAGTTTTAGCTGCTGCTGTATCTTCAGTTTAATGTGGTATTTTAATTAAATATGTATAGGAAAGGCCAACTGCTGATTTCTTCTACGGTACTTGGGATTGGTCTGCTGAGTAATCAATCTCTAAACTAAATGAAAGTAAAGAAACTGAGGAAGCTTTTCAAGTAAAGTGTAAAAATGACAATAAAACAAAACAGGAAGAGCAGTTTCCTTCTTGAAATTTTAGGGTCATCTTGATAAGGAGTTTTTAGGTTGCTGTGTTTTTCTAACAAGTTCAAGTACATACTTACATGTTTTTGTATGAATAAATATTACAAACCCGTCTTTGGCTGCAGGTTCTTCCGTGGCTCTCCAGGACCCTCAATGGGTTGGTCGGCGAGAAACATCCTGGCCTGGTCTAAAGTGCTGATCATCAAATGCTCACGTTCCTTCAGTTCAGAGCTCAGTGCCTGCAAGAAAAACACAAGACGATTATCAAAGTTCATGTTCAATAATCCAGGTTAAAAAAAATAATCCAACTAAGTTCAGTCAGGTCAAATGGACGGTTTCTTTTTTTCCTGAGACGTTTCGTTCTTCATCCAAAGGACTTCATCTATCCGAGAAGCCACAAACAAACTGAGTCTCACAAGCACCACACCCCCATAGTGGACCAACCAGTTAGCTGGTGAGGAGATGGTTTCTGGAGCCGGCCCTCTCACATTCTTATATTTATCATTTTACTTTTGGTAAGACAAAAAAAAAGTGATTAATCCATTTTCTCTGCAGGTATGTGCATATTTCACTCACATTTCACGACTGCACCCTGAAAATTAACGTAAACTGTTAAATCTGCTTTATTCTTCTAACAATTTCATTCTATCAAAATGAAAAAGAAACAAAACTGGTGTTTATGCTCAATGTATGAAAGAGAGAAATTAAGTTACAAGATGAGAGCTGCAAAACAAACTATTTTAGGGGAAAACGTAAGAGCCAGAGACAGTTATCAGCGACTCTGAGGTCAGGGTTCCTCTGAAACTGAAGCCATAATATATATTTTTAAATTTTGTGCAAAATTAGCTGATTGAGAGTCACAACAACTAAAAGCAGCTGTAACTTGTGCGTTTTCACTGACAATTACACACAAAAACGGACTTTTCTATATGTCTACACACTATATGAGCTAAACTATACAGCAGCTGTTAGATAAACTTCATAAATCAGTGAACCCCATGGTGAGAAGTAGACTTCAACACGATGCACAACAAGCAGCAAATCCAAACAAAGGAAATGAGCGGGCCATGTTACAGTCTAATTATTCATGTTTTAATATACCGGTAAGTGTGACCCTACAGGAATTCACTGCCTGTCGGTGTGTGTGATTACTTTATGAAGAAGCTGTGTAGTTGAATGTAGATGAAGCAAGTTGATGAAATGGGTGGATTCACCTTAAAAGGTTACAACACTTATCAGGACAAGCCGGAGTAGGATGCTAAAAATTGGGTCACATTTGAACAAACAACATTGACTGACCAAACAAATAAATAACAATGGAAATAACAAATACAGCATAGTCTGGAAGTAAAATTGCATAATTTCAGGAAGTAGACTCCTCTTAAAGTTGAGTTTATACCCCTAAAATAGTATTTTCACACAATCTCCTGCAGACAAATGCACGGTCACGCTGAAATGAAGCAACCTCCTCAACACAAATTAGATCATCCCCACTAATAAATGGTTTGCTCCATTCCAATGATCCCTCCAAATTCACACGCCGAGGAAATAATGGGCAGGTAGCTCAGAGTAGGGACCCAGAGAGATGGAAACTAAATGAGAGGTGATGGAGGAAGAACCCAAAGGGAGTCAGCTGAGATGAGAAAAGGGGAGGAAGCTGTGAGGAAGACCATCAGAAGAAACTAACCATACTGTTCTAGTAAACAAACTAACCCTACATAGGCTTGTCATGATAAATTTTGCTGGGCAATTAATTGTCTCAGAAATTATTGTGATAAACGATATTTGAAATTAACAATAATTAATAATTGTCAAATTTAAGAAGAAATGTTTAATTCGTTTTGATTGTAGTACCCTTGTTTGACCACAGGTGAGCAGTATGAGACTGTTTGAACCGAAGGATGGATAGTGAGGGAGATTGAAAATGGAAGGGAGTCCCCTTGACATGACATGGGTTGTCTCCTTCCTTTTTTTTTTCAGTTCTAGAAATGGCGGATGCTCTGTGTGGTTTGAGCTCTTCAGTATAGCATTTTTAAACACAAATTTTTTTAAATAAAAAAACAAAAGCAGTAAACAAGTTCTCAGCTTCTTTTCACAAGAGAAAAACTTGCTACATGAAGGCACGGATTTCGACCGTGAATTCTGGAGCTTTGACAAGACAGAGTTCACGTCACCAGCTCTGCAATGAATCAGTTGATGTAGATTATCAGTCATCAAGGGCATGGTAAATCCAAAAAAGGGTTAAAAATAAAACAGCTGGCCTGTTAGAAGTCCAGTTGTGTTGCTTTTTAACCTTTATTAAGATTGGATTTAAACGTCCAGCCAATCACAATAGGCTAAATTATTTAGGTAAACCAGTGCTGAAGCATGAATGTCATTGAATGAGATCATTACTTAATTACAAATTTTACAAATGGACACATTTGGAAAAACTCTCAGAATGTAATCAATGGATGCAATTACTAAACTAACTGATTTTTGGAGTCAATTCAAGATGGCAGCCAGCGTTAATCAGAATTAACCAACACAAACATGGCTGTAACTTATAGATTTGATGTGGTCGAAGCTGAGAATTATCCTCAACACACATTGCGAGCTGTAATACATGTCATAAGATCTCACAATAATGAATGGGATTGTCCATATTGTAGTTTCCAAGGTTTGATCAAAACAGCTATATAGGATCTTGGAAAAAAAAAACTGGCATAAAAAGAGTTCATGCATTCCTTTAAGAAATACTAAGCCTGATTTTTTTTTTATCCAATTTGTAATTATTTAGAATCAAAGAAATGTGGATGCATTCAAAGACAAACTAAATACCTACAACTAGGTGCAATGTTTTATTCTAAAATAAAGAAAGCTAGTGCTCTGTCGCAGAATCAGCTGAGGTGGTCCAGCTATCTCATGAGAGATGGAGAATGTTGCTGGGGAGAGAGATTTCTGGGTTACTTTTCTGGACCTGGACCTCCATGACAGGAACACGGACAAATGGCAGAAAAAGGAAGGACAGCTGGACGGATAACTGATTAAAAATTTAAAAAGCAGCCAGGTTTCAGAGTTCAGCTAACAAAAGAGCTTCAATACAAAAATATGGCTACCTGTGAATGTTTTCCTTATTTTGTTTCTTTAATGAGAATCTTTTAATGTTAACTACAAAAGAAAAAAGTAAAATCACAAAATGCTGTAATATCATGCGGCTCAGTAATAGAAATAATTTTATTTGTGTGAAGTACCCTCTCTGTCTGTGATCCACCCTGTCACTTTATCCTTGCAGTTCATAAAGATGAAAACACCAAAGACTCAATACAATAGTCTGCGTGACGCAATAAACCCACACACACACATTTTCAGAGAAAATACAAGGACACACTTTGTTCAGGAAGCCTCAGAGGTAAATATCACGAGCAACCTTCTTGTTAAAGATAGCAAACCCCAGTTGGTCTATAAGCGATAAGACAAAACCTTGTAAGTTAAAGAAAGAAGCAGGCAGGAGTACACACTGCTTCCTTTCTGATACTTTTTTTTTTGCCCTAGCACATCACAATGTTGTGTGAAAAAGGTGACTCTTGTCCATCTCATAATATTCATGGCAGCCGTCTTGTCATGTTGGCTTAGTGTGTCTGTGTGCATCTCTGCAGCTGAGAGATATGTCTGTGTGCAAGTGTCCAGGTCTGGGTAAGTGTGTTCTATGTTGCTGAATGTCGCAGCGAGCTCTTATCTCCATGCGCCCTGTGCTGTGGCGCCAAGCAGATAACATCACAACATGGCTAGTTTCAGAGCTCTGCCAAACATCCCTCTTCCTGCTTTCAAAATAATCCTATCTGAGCCTCCATGCAATATCACCGCTCCCCTACACCTTTCTCAAGAAAAAAAAAAATAGAACACGGTACACCACCTCTCAAAGCAAAAGTAAAAAATGATCAATTCTAAATATCATCACAGAAGGGTTGATTAAATTAAAAGAAATTACAAAACACTGATGACTTGTTATTTAGAGGTGTCAAACGTTTGAACTTCTGTTTTCTCAGTTAAATTACATTTTACAACAGTGTGTTGATGCATAAGGAGCATCTGTGTTATTTATGCCTGGACATTCAACTGCTCCTTCGCTCCTAACATTTACTGTTATCTTGGAACTGCGGAAAAGCAGTAATAGGTGGCGCTTGTTTAATACAACAACTCCAGACACGCTTGAATGAATCACTGCATGAAACACGGCCAGTTTAAATGAGAAACTTCCTAGAGGCTGTAAAATGTCAATAAGTAGTGAAAATAATCAACGCTTATTTAAGCAAGTGAGCAAGCATTAAGCAAATAAGCTGTTCTGTCACTACTGACACAGAAAAATAAATGCATATTTAGGTGTTAGTATTATTTAGACTGTGGACTAAAACCGAAATATCTTATTTGGAATATTTGAAATATCGTATTGCAGAAGAACTTGCTGAAAAACAGCTGAAATTAGCTAAAACATGCTGAATTTTAGCTGAAAAATAAGAACAAGCCTAAATTAGCAGAATAAAGCAGAAAAAACACATTTGCTGAATTAGGTTTAAATAATCCGAAATGAGCACAGAAATTAGTAAATTCACACAAAAAAGCTGAAATTATCAAAAACAATAAAAAGGTGAAAAGTAGCTGAAAAGGCAGAAAAAAAGCTTCCAGAAGGAAGTGGAAAAAGCTGAAATCAGCTCAAAAATGAGAAATTAGCTGAAAAAGCTAAAAAAAAAAAAAAAAAGCATTAAACAGCTAAGTAGCAGCTGAAATAAGTGAAACTAGCAGAAAAAAACTGAAAGGAGCACAACAAGCTGAAATTAGCAGAAAACAGTTAAGCTGAAAGTAGCAGGTTACCTCAAAAAACTTTCATTTTATCTGAAAACAGCTGAACTTAGCTAAAAATGCTAAAATCGTAGCTGAAAAGTAGAATAAGCCTAGATTACCTGAAGAAAGCAGAAAAAAAAAACAAGCTTGCCCGATTAGGCTGAAAGAAGCAGAAATGTTTTTTTTTTTTTAAATAATAATAATAAAAAAATTAAATAAAAGGTGGAAATCATCTGAACAAAGCTGAAACTAGAAACAAAACTAAAAATGCTGAAAATAGCTAAAAATGCAGAAAGCAGCAAAAATTATCAGAAGGAAGAGAAGAGAGCACATTTTTGCTAAATTAGGCTGGAAATGTGGAATTTGCAAAAAAGCTAAAATTAGCATAAAACAGCTACCGGTAAATAGTAACTAAAATAGCAAAAGAAGCTGAAACTTGCTTAAATAAGCTGAGAGGAGAATAATGAGCAGAATTTAGCAAAAATAAGCTAGAAGAAGCACAAAAATGTTGCAGTTAGAATAAATAATCTAAAATGATCACAAAATAGCTGAAGAAACAGCTGAAATTAGCTGAAAGCAGCTGAAATTTTTAAAAAATTTGCACAAATAAGCTAAAATAAGCTGAACCAGAACAAATGTGAAAGGAGTAGCAAAAGGTTGTAAACAGATCTCAAGATATGAAGGATGTAAAATGAGCTCCATTCATTTTTTATGAGGAAGAAGGTGTCGGAAAAGGCCAAATATTTCAAAAAGCTAAAGTTACACACACAAAAAAAGTCATAGCACTCTTCTCCTAAACGAGCTGAACGTTTTGATATATGGTTTGTTGAAATACAAAAATTGCAAAACGAGAAAGATGTCTAAAAACGTACGGAAGAAAAATGGATCACAATACTGTAGTGTGAAAACTTCATGAACATTCACACTATTAAACTGAAAAGGCTTCTTTATGTTCAGAAGAGAATTATGTATTCGGTCTTTCTGCAGGAGAGGCAGAATCTGAAGTGTGAGCAGTGTTCACATCTGTGTGGGCAAAGCCAAACATCCAAAAGGACCAAACCAATCAACCAGAACACAGGCTTACAAAATGTGACAATAATCATATCAAAGTAAGAATAAACTAATTATTGCAGCTTCAACCATGTAATCTTTATTTATTGTACTGCTGAACTGCTGCGCTGGTGAATGCTTTGGCTGTAGGGGTGTACCGAACCGTTTCGGTACGTTCGGTTCAGTCCACCTGCGTACTGTTTCGGTTATTTTTTCATTCATTAAATGTTATTAACGGGAGAATATGCGCCACTGAACTAAAATTCCTAGGCGTGTTTCAGCACAGTGTTATTGTATTTATTACGATTTTTATAATTGTTAGTACAGTTTATTTATTGTAAAGAGTGCCGTTTATTTAAAATATCATCCAAATGGGTCGCTTTTATTTATTTTTATACAAACCTATTGTGTACTTGGCATATTTTCAAAATAAACATTTTTTTAAGTCTTTATTTTGTCTTTTTTTGTACAGAAAATTAACGGAACCGAGCCCTCCTTGAAACTGAACAGAACCAAAATGTGATTTTAGCGTACCGTTACACCTCTATTTGGCTGCATTGTAGGTTCACAAACTGGCATGCCAATGTTGAGACAAAAAAAAGATAATAAATGAACTGAATTAGATAAAGTTTTTTTTTTCTTACCCAGGAAACCAGAGGAGAACCTTAATCCATTCTGGGCTTCTGTAATTCTGTCCAGTCAAGTGTATTCAAGTGGCTCTAATCAGTCATACAGACACAATGATTAAGACTGGGTTTCATACAGATTTTTAGCTCTTACTTGCTTCCAACTGTGCATTTATAGGATACTTAATCATACGGAGTCGGCTAAGAAAACAAGCACCTTGTAACAAGTCTATCACACATTTGCCTTTGCTTTTAATTAATCTGAAACATATTAAAGGATTGTTTAAAAAAAAACAAAAAACAGACTGGACTTTTCTGATGAACACAACTGAAATATGAGTCATTAAAAGCACCCGAGCCTTCCCCATAGACCTTTATCTATAAACTATGAATTTCATAAAATAAATTGATGAGTCCAATCAGCCGCTGACAAAGAACCGTTACTGGATAATTGAATATGTAGTTAATAAATGCTGTTGCAGCCGTTTTAGCAGAGTAAAAACAGACACAAACCAATGTACGAGAGTGTGTATTTGAAACTGATTACAATGACTATAAATTAAAATCATGCTTGTCCTTACATGTCAACGGACCTTTATTCTTCTCATCTAATTGACCTTTTGTTTTCCACTCTCTGATGTTTTGTTCCTCTCTTTCAGAGTCAGTCAGAGAATCTTTATCGTCATTCGCACCACATGTGGTACATGTGATGAAACGAGATTATGTACACAGGGTCCCAGTTACATCAAACAATAAAATGTAAGAGAAAAACATTAATAACATCTAAGATATGAATTAAGAAAAACATAAACTAAAAATACACTAAGCACTAATATCATAGAAAACATTACTCCAAACAGCAGCACGAACATGAGTCTGTATGAGC
>JARVJN010000254.1:21430336-21440382 GCA_031763805.1 Argolebias nigripinnis
AATAAAGTCCAGTTGATCTTGCATTGAACGCCTTTTTTGATTTTATCATGTCCTGGACGACTGAGAATCTTCATCAGATGGATGTTGAAGCATTCACAGCTGAGGCCTCTATGTGTGGAGTCTGAATGTTGTCATTGCGCATGTGTGGGTTTCCTCTCAAAAATGTGCATGTGAACCTAACTGGTGAAGCTAAATTGTCCTTAGAAATAAGAAAGTGGTCATTTGTCTCTCTGAACAGAGTAAAGTGGGTAAAGAAAATGAATGACTGCATACTACTTGGAAGTTTCTTACCGAATGTTGGCTGATTTGGCTTTCAGGTCGCTCCAGCGTTGGTTCATGTCATCCAGTCTGTGTTGGAGGAGCACAGCTTCCTCTGAGTTGCCCAACGCTTTGACCATCTTCGACTTGTTTCCGTCCACGCTCTTGTAGATGTCATTGTGGGCGTCAATCTCAGCCTGAATATCCTACAAATCACACATTTGATCCAATTAGAGATGCGTATGCAACTGGGGATAAAAGTACAATCGAGGACAGCATGAAAACGTTTTTGAATTTTACAAAAAATATATATAATTTTTTTTTTTTAAGTATGCTTTAGTTGTTTGCAATTAGATTGAACTCTCTTGTGCAGATTAGTCCAATAAGTTTATGGAACACTGCACATATTTCCAGAAGGCAGAGAAATTCCTCAAGGCACTTTGATTAAAGAGATTTCAACTTCCACCTTTTCATCGACTTGACAAGCCCACCCAAACCAGAACCAAGTCCCAAACGTCTGCCTCCACAGTTATGCAGCAATACATTAGAAGAGAGTTACACTACAGCAAAATTAGCTCATTTACCCTATAATAATGTTCCTATTCCAAAATGTCATGTGTGGCTGCAAGATGATACCATATTTGTGTGATGAAACATGACTTTCCATGTGTGACTGTGGGCATGAGTGAGCTAAACACAGCAGGTCTATTACACAACCTCTCAAAGAGTGTGTGAGGGTTTGTGTGAGTGTCAAACCACATGGGAGAGTGACGCAAGCAGAGGATTCTGTCAAATGTTTTATTTTTAGATTTGTAAAACTGCTCCATTTTCTTTTCTCCCGCCATCTCAGCTGGGACTTCCCTCACTTCCATTTATCTCAGCTGAAGATAAAACTACAGATGAGTATCGCTGCGTGGAGCACGGAGACGGATTTGCAACAGAGACAAAAATGGGTGTAGGTAGAGAAGGAGTGATGAGAGCTATAATCTAATTATGATATAGTACAGTAACATAAAATGTTTCTGGTCATGAGGTGGAAAATTACACATCCACTGCCTCTTCAAATTATGTTTGTGTAACCTTTGCTATGCTGCATTACTTGTGAAAATTTGTGTTAAAAGTTTTTACAATTATAGATTGTAAAAGCTAGGAAAATTGTGCAAATACTGTATTGATGTTCTGTTCCAATATAGACGATATAATGTTTGTCTACTTAGTCTGTATAAAGAGTTACATTTTTGGCTTTGGACTGTTCTCGGCTCATCACAACACATCAAAGAGAATGAAACTACCATTCCTGGAAGGAATGCATCTTGCTCTCCACCTTGCTTGTCAATGCTGTAAACAAATAGAGTGCAACATGATTACACATTTCATATGCGATGGAAATGATGCTCAGCTACTATCATTCCAATCTTAGCTTAATATCTATTTAAAAAAAATATATATATATATATACACACACACAGGTAGTCCCCGGGTTACGACGGTCTCGAGTTACGACGTTTCGCGGTTACGAACGCCCTCCCATTGAAAAGGATTGTTTCAAGTTACGTGGTTTATGCGCCTTTACATCAGAAAATACGGTACTGGAACGAAACTTACAGGAGGGAGGGAGGGAGGAGCTTGACAAACGCTCAGTGGAAACTTACAGGAGGGAGGGAGGGAGGGAGGGAGGGAGGGGGGAGCTTGATGCGCTGGAAACTTCTGGAAACTTACAGGAGACCTCAGGCAGATCGGAGCAGAGGAGGTCAGGAGGGGCTAATATGCTAACTATGCTAACGCTGGACTGCGCGTGGAAATACAGGAGACCTTGTTGTTTTGAGCAGAGATTTACGAGGCAGACAGGCTACAGCTGAGCAACAAGCTTTTTTTCGCTGTGGACCGCGTGAAGCTGCAGGAGCTCGGAGGTACATGAGCTAACATGCTAACAGACGGAGGAAGAATTGACCAGCTCCCAGTAAGAAATTAACTCTTTTTTCCTTCATTATGACTCCGTGTATTATAAATATGTAGGGTAATGTGTTAAATGCTTGGTAAAAATACAGTACTGTACGTATGAGGTACCGTTTGGACGTATTTTCCGACACGACGATTTCCGTGTTATGAATGGGCGTAGGAACGGAACTGTCGTAACTCGGGGACTACCTCTATACAGTATATATAACAAAGACTTGTTATAGCTATTGTGTTTGCTAAAGTCAAGCAGCCATGCTGGCTATCTAGAGTTTTATCAGCTGGAGATGTACACGCATTGAATACTTTCTGAGAGTTTCACTGAACTCTCAGAAACCACTTTGACATGACTGTCTCAGACGAGCTGACGGGGGAGAGGGTGGGCCCCGGAGGCCATCTTAGCACTAGCAAACTGTTTTTTTTTCCTCACTACGGAGCATGCTGTTTGTGGGAATCCGTTTTGTTTGGTGGCCTCAGATTGAAGAAGTTCTTTGGATGAAGGACGAAACATCTCGCACAAAACAAAAAAAAGGAAAGGGAACTATCAGATGACCTGACTGAACATTGTTAGATCGCTGAACTCTGTTCACTGGTTCATGAAATATTTTGCTACCAGACAAACACACACTCGGGAACTGCATGATAGCATGCCTTCCATGGCAATGGGAAATAATTATCGCTACATTTTAAATATACACTTAGTAATAAAATCAAAACTGTCACAGGTGAAATAAAAGATACTGATCCTGTTGTTCTAAAAAATGGTCCGTTTACCTCCGAGGTTGAAACTCTTGGTCAGTTTGAATTTTAGAATCAAGATCTAACCTATCCTCGAGCCAGACAAAGTGCTCCCCTGCGACAGACAGTGCACAGCTTGCCAAAAGGTTCAAGATGCTGACATTTGCACTAAATTCCCCAGATCCTAATCTGACCAGACAACTGAGAGATGAGAACACCTGATCTCCAGATGCAACACTGTATAAACCCAACGGATCAGAAGAACCTGCTGCTAACATGAGCAACCCTGATACGAGATCAAAACGCTGCCATCCGACTGGCGAGCATTGCTACTGTAAAAACAAAAGAAAACAGCACATACTTTGTGAGCATTAACAGGGGTTTTGTTTAACAAGCATTGCTGATGGTGAGGATACTATGACGTGGATATAGCTTTAATTTAAAAACATGCTCTTGGAAAACACAAACCAATTTAAAGGACCATGGTACTCACTGCATACACAAAGCACTCAAGGAAATGTATTGCAATTTACTGAACATCAACAGACATTTAACAAAGGTTAAGTAAATCCCTCCACTGTGATCTGTGAAGATAATAGGCCATTCGAAGAACACTGCTTTTTAAAGGTCATAGACAAGAGAAAGTGGGGACGGGTGCAACTTAGACAAGATGTGGAGACAACTGAGGAAAACTAGATGGACAAACTGAAAGTAAAAGACACAAATATACTCTGCGACTGAGCCAGCTGGCTGCATTTCAAGTCATTACACTAGTGCTTCCCTTTTCCTTTTTTTGCACTTCAACTGCCACATAAAGTATATACACACACAAACACACTGGTGCATTCATACACGAGACAGGAAGCCAAGACTGAGAGGGCAAACATATTCATTTACAAAGCAGTCTTTAAATTTCATTTCACCCAGTGAATGACAACGTGGAGCCAGAAGTTTGTATATGTCAATGTGCTTCCTGAGGGGCTTAAATATGGTGACAGATCATTTTCTCCTCCACGTGCACACGCACATGCAGGCGCACACATGTATGCCACATGCCATGTTGCCAACGAAAACTGCTTTCTGCAGCAATAATTTTTATTTAAAGTACCGGTACTTATTTGGATGTAAATTATTTTGTCTTGAGGTGAAGATGCTACTACATTCATTAAAGAGATGGTTCAGATCTTTTATAGTGTGGGATTCTGTGGAAAGCTTATAAATGATTAACATCTTATCTGTTGTAGATAGCTCTTAGAATAGAAATAAAGTTGATTTTGAAATAAATTAAAACGCATGTCCAATTTTTTTAATAGCAATTTATGCAAACACTATTTTACAATACTTCAAACCGTTGTCAATTTCAAATTACACAGTGCAGCTATTACAATTTTTTTGGGGGGTGTTTTTTTTTTTTGTCCAATCTTCTCCAAACATTTAAGCCATTTCTTCTAATGGTAATGTAAGGGCTAGTCATCCCATATAAATGATTACAATAATAAAGTTGCACAATAATGGCTGTTCAGGTTTCATAAAGGTAATTAAAATGGATCAAAGACACAAATAAATGGAATGTACTTGTATACTGGTAGTGCATTTCTATCTTATCAAGATACTTATAGCACTTTACACTACAATCTGTGTCTCATTTACCCATTCATACAGCACTCTACTAGATCTCTACAAAGCTAACTGAACAAATCATTCTAAACAGACTACATAATCAGTGCTTTAGATCACATCCATACACCAAAGGGACACACATAGGAGGCTATGAGGGGTTCAGTGTCTTGCCCAGGGACACTTCGGCATGTGACTGCTGGTAGATTCAAACCCCCAACTCTTGCATTGGAAGACGACTGCTCTATCCACTCAGCCACAGCCCCCCCAGTAAAGAATCATTTCTCTCAATCAGGCTAAATTCAAACACCAAGCTGAAGTGAGATGTAAATTATACCTGTTCAAACCTTCCGAGCAGCTCATGCAAGCTGAAGTTCAAACCAATCATCCTGGACTCTGAGCTGTGGCTCCTCCCACTCCCTTTGGTCTCTACATCTTCTCCATTGTCATGGAGGTCCAATGACATTAAAGTCTTAGGACAAAGAAGTAAGTCCTCCGGTGGTTACGATCAAAACATAAACTTTCAAGATCCAGGTGGAAATCATTAGTAAATCCAGGGTTTGAATAACGTTGAGTCCAACAAAAGATAAGCCAAACAGTTATAAAAAGTTCAAACATAAAACAGTCAAACGGAGTTTGCAGCCCCAAAACAGACGGTTGACACAATTCACACAACCGTTGGCAGAACTCACACATATGTGCCGGTGTGTGCGTTCGGCCAATTCCAGCCCATGATTGTAGCATCCTCCTCTGACGGTCACTCTGAGTGAGGAGGGTTACAGTTACCCTGCAGCCATGGTGGGGCTTGGATGACGTTTGGCGCCACTGGAGTTTGGAAAAAGTCACAGCTGGAGGCTGACAGTTGATTTCCTCAAACCGCGAACAGGGAACTGAAACTGGAGGTGATATCCAACAAATCTTCGGTGGATGTCTGCAGTACAGAGATAATGGCTCATCTCCTGAGGAACGAGTGGGCTGCTGTAAACCTCGGAACGGTCGAGGACAGGTTTGCCTTTTTCCTTGGACCCCGATATGCTTCCCTTCCTCCACTTCCCTTTTGGGCATGAAAGAAGCTGTTTACACGATGTCCAGCCGTCCAATCCAGGGCAGGGCGGTTGTACTCAATTACCGAGATAAAAAGCATTCTATTCCTGCCAGCCACACTTCAAGAGAGTCCGATGCACAAAGAGGCATGGTTTGGCCACTCATTCCCCTCGGTTTAGGTAACAAAGACTCAAAGAGCTACCTTAATGTTCCCCTCACTGGTTGCCCCTCAAGTCCCAAGCCTCAGTCTGGTCTCCCTCTATCACACCTTCATAATCACTACCATGACTGGGCCACTTAGTCAAAGAATTCCTCCTTCTTTTTGTTAGAGCCACATGTTCACATAGAGCTACTTCAGGGCTCAGAGTCACAATCCTCGATAGAAAGTCAAACTCACTCTGAGCTTTTAGATTATTTCACTCATTGTTGAAAAGCTAAACTAGAAGCAAGCCGAGTCGTCTTCTCATTCCTCAGAGATGAAGAAACCCTTGAAAATGTCCCCTCCTGAGGCGTTTTGTTTCATCACAGGGTCACACAAACTCCAAAGCTGGCATTCCCATTCCTCTCCCGCCGTCCGTCGTCTGTTGCTCCTGAATCTCACTGGTCACTAGCCCCACTCTATCACACAGCTGTTTATTATTTTAATCAGTATCCTCCCTTTCCCCTCCTCTTACTACCTCTCTCTCCCCTAAACCAATTCAACACTCGGCACACACCCACTTCCTGAGGCCTGAATAAGCAAAGAGCGGCGCGAAAGAGGAAAAGTTTCAGAGGAAAGTTTGAGGTAAAGCACAAGTTCATGCAGTAATGAGGAAAAAGTAAGAATGGGTAATGGTGGGGTGCAGAGGAATGAGGACACATTAAAATCCCAAATAATGATGAAGAGGACGCCTGAAAGGTTTAAAAGAAACACGGTAAGATAACAGATGGAAAGTTTTACCTGCTGATATAAATAGCATTCATTTTAATTGGGGAAAGACAATATATCAAGAAACTTATGGTCACTGCAAGGACTGACTGTAATAAATCATTGACTTATATTCTAAGTACCACACATTTTTGCTCTGCATGCCAATAATATATTTAGCCAATCACTACTCTGAAAAATAAAACCACACTCTGTTTGATGATACAGCAGATTATATGTGTTGAAAGTGTCAAGAGAATACAAGAAGTCAAAACTTTTACTTTACCGTAGCTAATACTGTAAATGCATGTTTCAATTAACATTTTGATCTTTGAATAACTTTATTGTATCATATTGTGTGATGATGTTTTATTATTAAAGTTTGAATTAATACCCTATACGTACACTGTGACAGTACAGCATCTCAAACCAAAAAGCATACAATAAACACAATAAATGAATACCGTACATATTGTACCTTTTCCTCACAGCTATTATTCTAATCTCAGTATCTGAAAGTGAACTTCTAAACGTTAGCTTGTTTGACACAAAAACATTGCAATGTCCCAAAATTCCTGCTGTGGCACAAACACTAACTGCTGTACAGAGACTTGGGTCCACAGAGCAATGTTTAGGTGGATAAGGTCTTAAAATAAATCCATGCGTGAGACGTGTATGTGTGTGTGGGGTGAACAGGAGGAAAGGTCTGATGGCATTTTCACCATCAGAGCAGGCATGTGGTGTGCATCAAAGATGTTCAGACAGATGGCTGTCAAACACACACACAAACACATACACACATATACAATACAACTGTATGCATATTCATAAGAAAACCACTTTGAAGTATGCTTAGCTAATTAAACATATTTACATACTCAAGGCCTTTTATTTGCATTTTTAATGTGTGCTGACAAATTCTGCTTCAGGTTTTTTATTTATTTATTATGCTTTTACCTTAGGATGCAAAATATTAGCAGTTATGGATTGGCACATTTTACCAGCATAACTAATTCAACAAGGAGGGTGAAGTGATGAAACATGTTTGACACATTTGAATTATGGAAAAATGTGGCTATTTAATCCAAGTTTTACATAAAAAAACAGACATTTATGAGGAGTGCAAACATACTTGTGGGACAACTCAGGGCGAGGGATGAAGGGTTAAAGATGGGCGACATGACTGAGCTAAGAGGATTAGGAAATATTGCAGGAGGAATGCTTTCAATTCCCAAAGCTAATAGGATATAAGATAAAAAAATGAACAATAAACGAGAATCAAACTGAAGAGTAAAGGTCTACAAAAATAAGGAAAAATGGGAAAATATGAACAGACTACACAGAGAAGATAATATACCGGTACTGGTAAGTAGAAAAGGAAGAATTAACTGAAGTAAAAAAAAACAACAGTGATGTTAGAAAGTTTATGGATCATATAAATATAGATAAATATGGGCGGAAACATCAGATTTGGTTCAGTTTATTTAGCTGCTCAAAGAAGAATGAGAAAAAACTATTTTAACAAAAAAATGCACATCGTTTTATTAATGATGGACAATTACATTATTCTAAATGTTTTTAAAAAGTCTGCAAAAGTTTCTTTTTCTTGACTTTAGAATATAGTTTTATTGGATTATGGTCAACTTTAGAATTGAGCTTTCCAAAACTTTGGTATCCGATGACCACATTTGTTCTAAATGACTTAACTCTTTCAGGTTTTTGAATATTCCACCGAGTTAATACACAACCTTTTTGGGTTGAGAGTGACTTGAAAGGCAGATATCACTGTTAGTTTTAGAAATCACCTAAATAAATTATGTATTTACCACATTTATCAATCATTATGCAACTTAAACCTGACTGCCTCAAACAGATATACAATACTTACTTTAAATTTACATTAATTTTACTCAAATATTTTCATTTTATGGACAAATCTACAAAAAAATGCAATAGGATTTTCTAAAATCTAATTTAGAAAAATACCAGGAAACACAAAACAGTCTTTTAACAGAGAGTACAATCACTAAAGGAGGTTAATTATTATGTTAAAGTACCTGTATATAGCAAGGCTTTTCAACTAAATTGCTCAGGGGGCCACAGTTACTGAAAGTCAAGAGCTCAGTGGCCACATATCCAGCAGTTATTGTCATTAAATAAGTTTGTTTTATGGTTTAAAATCTAGTTTAATTAAAAAAAAATGAACCCACTGGTGGGCCAAAGTGAGCTCACCAGTGGGCCTTATTTGGCCCCCGGCCGCCAGTTGAATAGCGCTGGAATCTGGTCATTTTTTTACCCTCAACTCCAAACCTTTTACTTGGATGCTTTATCTCTACATTTTAAACCAGAACTAATAAAACTAAACGAGACGCTGAGAGTTCTGCAAAACATTTAATATTAGAAAGTGGAAAACATTTCTCTCGTTGACAAAGCCAGGAAGGACTCTGAAATCTGGAAACATTTTTCCAATTACGGTAAGCTAATTTTCACAGCAGGTGGCTTATTGCAGCAAATTAATAAATATCAACAGGCAGGTGTAAATGTACACTTTGTCATCTGCATGAACAGGGAACAACAACACCGACTAAAAGACTCATGTGTGAAAACAGTGAAGCACTTACAGTACGAGCTAAATCACTCCAGAAACTGCAGGAATAGAAATAAAGCACCAAAATATAGAAAGTCTTAAAGGTGTTTTTTTTTTTATCCAGATAGAAGACTGGTGATAAGATACACTTCCTTCATAATTATCAACAAAATTACAGTACAGTAGTACAGTATAGACTTCCACTACAGTAACGTCACATTTTCCACACATTTAATTTCTCCTTCTAGTAAAGCTTGTCGACAAAACAAAACCTGAAAATTTGAGCTTTTTTAGGTCCCGTTGGTCTCAAATAAATCAACTAGCCCAGTCATGTATCTATAAATATTTCTGGGTCTATTTTCTAGTTAAGTTGTCGTGGTAGAAAACATAACTATTTGATCAGACTAAACTTATCACGCTCTGGCTCAGACAGGAAGGATTAAGCAAAAACATGCCTCAAAGTAACATCCAAGATGAATAAAAATATGTGATGTCTTGAATGATTTCAAGTGTGAAGTTGAAAAAAAAACTGTCTCTACATGTAGGAAAAAACTATGGCAGGATTTGGATGGCATGACAACTAGGTGAACAAACTGAAAGTTATGCACCATAACTCATGTTCCCTGAAGGAAGGGAACAAGGTGCAACCATGACTATGGGAATTGTGCCCCCGCGCGGTTCACCTGAAGAAATACATTCACGCCTTTACGGCAGGTGTGCGTCAGCGTCAGAGGCCCCACCCTCTTGGTATAAACACGCCTGCGCCCATTTATCTTTCTCCAAGTGCACTTCACCGAGCTTGGGCATTGAAAGGGCAAACTTTCAATGGGCTTTAGATTGCCCTCTCCCTTCATCGTGACCAGGTTGCACCTTGTTCCCTTCCTTCAGGGAACATGAGTTATGGTGCATAACTTTCAGTTCCCTTATCAGTCAGTTCAC
>JARVJN010000254.1:21581808-21592403 GCA_031763805.1 Argolebias nigripinnis
GAGTTAATGTAAACAGATTTTTGAAGGGCGTGGCCTTCAGAGCTCATTATCATAAACCGGTCGTTCTGAACGGAAGTTAGAAATGGCAGAATTAGAAAGAGGATATTTTATTATCTAAGAATTATTTTGTGTATTAAATTGAAGTAACATGGTCTGGATAGCCCACAGACATACCATAAAAAATTATATGACCTATATTTGGTCACCTTTAAGACATTGTAGCCTATAAATTGAAAGCAAAATATAGAAAATGTTGCTGCAAATACACTTGTTACTGCGCATCTTATTAATAATTTACTACAACTGAGTCATTGCAAGATTCAGTCAAAACATAATGTCAATATAACAAAACAAATGTAGCTGTTGTTCAAAATGAAGTAAGCTTTTTTTATTTTTATTATCATCTCTAAACAGTGACGGGAGTCACAGCTCAGTGGCTCGATGGAATGCCTTATTTTACACCAGGAACCAGGAAGCCACCATCTTGCTAAAAACTGTATTTTTTTTTTTTTTTTTTACTGGGATTGCGTGAATTTTAAATAAATCACAACACATGTAAGTTGATTTTAAATGTACAATTTGTCGATTTTATGCCAAGCAAAATGCTGTCATATGTTCTTAGTCTCAACACTTGTAGGTATAATTTTCTAATTTTAGTTGTGCTTAAAACTTGTTAAAAATTGATTTTTAAAGATGGAACTATTTTCTTAAAACAAATAAAAACGTGGAATCTTGTGGATGCTGAATTGATAATAAATGTTGCTCCATTATTTGCCTCTCTGTCAACAGGTGGCTTCAGTTTTCCAGAGAAAAATCAGAACTCATGAAGCCTACTAATTAAAACGTCGTACCTGTTTGGAGTCAAACAGCATTCAAGGGCAAAAAACAAGAGTCTTCTCGGGTTTTCTCAGGTGTTTGGTCTGAAGCACCTTAAAGAGCATTGTTTTGTTCTGAAGAAGGAAGTCAGCTGTGCAGTGTATGTATGCCACCCGGGCCTTCCCACTGACAGAAAATAACTTCCTGAAAGAAAGAAGCTGTTTTTGTTATTTTCTGCTGATATCTTGTATGATTTGATTTAAAGGAGTCAAACATATCTAGAACAAGCATGAGTGGTAAATAATGTAAAGACTTATGATAAAAACCACTGAATAATAACACTGCAGTACAGGTGTGCGTTGTGTCACATAAATAAAGGAGAAAATAGAAAGTCCAGTAATATGAAAAACTAAAGGAATTTTAACAATTTTTCAGCTTTTATTGACATAAAACTCACAATTTATAACAGCTATGGCATGTTTTTTAGAGTGAAACTTCACCGCATTCAAAATCTCAGCAACTTATATGTGTTTTTTTATTATTATATCAATAATAAATGTAGATTTACAACAACAACTGCATCATGAATGACCCCACTCACCCAACACACTCACTTTTTGCCCCATCCTCTCAGGCAGCAGGTTGAGGAGCATTAAGTGTAGAACAACTAAACTGAGGAACAGCTTCTACCCTGAGCCTGTTACACTCGTGAATCTCTAATCAGGGTTATCACTGTGAAAAAAAATCACTGGATTATGATATGTGCTGCTGATTATCCATGTTGATCTCATGCTGCAGATTTATCTCATGCTGCTGTGTTCGTTCATACTCATCTGCTCACACAGACTCATGTTCGTGCTGCTGCTGTTCGGCATATTGTTTTTGTACTATCAGTGCTTCACGTATTCTTAGTTTAGTGTATTTTTCTTAGATCTTATTACTGTTTTTCTTTGCATTTTATGGTTTTATTGGATATAACTGGAACTCTGTGTACACAATATTGTTCCACCACATGTACAACATGAGGCACGAATGGCAGTAACTAAACCTTGACCTTAAACTTTACCTTGACAAGAAAAACGACCGCTAAGTGGTGGGTGTCAATTTATTCTCTGCAGCAAACCTTTATTTAGTTTGTAATATGTTTTGTTTTTCATTGCACCCTCAAAACAAATCTAAGGATATTGTTTGCTACATATAAAAAATCATAATTTATGGATAACAGTATAATGGATAAAACATTTAGAATAAACAATAACCATATTTATCAGGGCAGTAACACGGTCATTCATTTACCTGTTCAGGATCAGCATTCCCAGCGTTAACACGTTTATATCCTCTAAAATCGTAAAAGTTAAACCAAATAAAAATAATTTAACATGGTCTACGTCACACCTCAGCAATGGGACAAATTATTCACACATTTGTTCTTTAATCTACACACAATTGTTCTCGACGCTTCTACCTTAAAACCTCCATTTTATTTCTTGAGAAACAATTTATTCTCTGTTAGCCACATAAATATTTTGTGACCAAAACAAAAGCAAAGAAATTTAATTTAGTTGTGACATTTCGTCCCTCGACACTGTTTGTTTCTCCAGTCCTCAGTTATAACATGGAAAGCAGCTGCAGAACATCTTTTTAAATGGGTTGTTGTTGTCGTGACGTTTAGCCGTGCGGAGTTTGACCAGGGCGTCTTGTAAGTTGGCGTCCGTTTTTTGAACGTTGGTTTGGATGTCGTTCAGCATGGGGCCCTGCTCCTCCACCAGCATCGCAATGTCCAGGAAAATCTCGTGGATGCCCTTGATACGGTTCTCCAGATCCATCAGCTCCTGGTGTCGCTTCTCTATCTGGAACAGAGCCGATTTGGCCGTTTTACCTTCGCTCACCACGTTGTCCGTGAAGACGCTCAGCTGGCCTTTCTCAATCATGTCCTCCAGGTCTTCGTCCGTCACGTCACGCCCCACTATCTCCATGTGCCTCATGATCTGGGCTTTGCAGTTGTCACGATGGCTCATCTCAGCCTCGTTATAGTCAAACATGGCGTCTCGAAAGCCGTTGCTGAGGCAAGCGTACTGGGTTCGGGCAATGCGAGTGGTGGCAGAGTTCGGGCCGTACGTTTCTTCTAGCTTGTGGGTCGTTGCATCCATGGTGTGCAGACGTTGTAGGACTCCCTCGGCCCTCTTCTTTATGTCGGCACCGATGACGTTAGAGTCCTTTTTGATTGTGCTCATGTTGGACGTACCTTGGAGCATTCGGGCATTCTGCTCCCGAAGCCTCTTGACCTCAACGCGGATGAGCTGGACCTCTCGATTGATGTCTTGAGATTGAGAAAAGACCTCAGCGAGAGCGGGGCTGTTGTCGAAGATGACCGCCTCATGGGGCAGCTCTTCTTCCAGGTCGACGTTACTGAAGGTTTCGGAGAAGGAGGACTCGGCGTACTCCAGTGACTCGGGTTCGTCACTGTGCAACTCCTGCAGGTGACTCAGTCTGTCCCTCATGTTTGAACCGGAGAAGTGAAGACTGTAGACGTCAAGATAGATTCCTTTCTCTGGTTTTTGTTCCTTCGAAGCGCATTGATGAGAGAAGGAACACTCAAATGAGTCAGCCTGTCAAGAGAAAGACACCGTGATTTTACTTTCACCACACATGCTAAAACCATTTTTTTATTATTAAAAAGTAGACAAGTACCAGACAAACAAAAACAGATAGAAAAAAATATTTGTTATTCAAACAAAACAAGGAAAAAGAGTTTAAATGTCCTTTCCTTCTTCTTCTTTTTAAACGAGTGTCCTTTTTGCAGTTTGTCTGAGAATGTTTTTCACGTTTTTATGGATTGTACACGACTAACAAGTTTTTTTTAGCCTCTTAATGCAGATTTTAACCTTTTTGACACACTTTTTACCCAATCAGTTTTTATTAATGGTGTATTTTACAGATGAGCCACTAAGGACAAGTCCCAAATTTAAAAAAATTTAATCACCGAGGCAAAGATAGCAATTTATTTGTCTCGCAGGGACAGACTGCAGGACAGACCTTACCTTGATGCTGTGTCTATGTGGACGTGCAACGTCAGGGCCAGGTTGGCCTTGGAGTTTCACTTCCACAGGGACACTGGGGATTTTAAAAGGTTTATGAAACTGTGGGGATTTAAAAACATTGTATGCACCATTTCTGATCAGAAAGAACTAAACTACAATGAGCTTTTAATGTAAACAATTTATTTTAAGCTTGTCCTAATCATGTTTTTAATACTGTGTGAATAAAGTTTAGTTAAAAATAAAAAAATCTTCTTCTTCTTCTGGTTTAACCCACTCACCTGCCCAACAGGTTTTCCAGAGACTAGTCCAAAGTGGTAGTTCTCACCAAACTAGTTCCTACAGCTTGTGACGAGACTGACGTCTTTCTTCAGGCATTCAGTTTAACTTTTAACATAAGTGGGTCATCAGATGAAAGAAAAAATAATATTTTAATCTCTTCCATCATACCTACAATTGTTGCCCCTGCTTTCAGCTGAGATTTAATTATATTGTCAGCTGTGTCACAACAATTTGGGGGATCTCAGGTCCTGAGATCCATCAAATTTCTGTGTTCAACACAGTTTTAGTCAAAGCTAAAACCAAGTAGATGCAACGTTTTAAACTGTTTCGTCATGAAAATAGATCGATATGGCTCACATTATAAAGTTGGGAACAATTTGAGAGAAATACTGTTCTTGGCTCTGTTAGTTTTCTTATAATTTAATCAATTGATCTACAATAAGTTTAGGATCTCTCTTGATTAATGTGCTGATGCATGCTCAATAATCTAACCAGGTTGAATCAGGTCCTCTGGACAGATTCTTCTTTTATTGAAACATTTCGTCTTGTATCCAAAATACCTCTTCAGTCTGAGGAGCTGCAGCTTAAAGAACAAGGTGCTTTCTTGTATTTTCTTTTGCTTAACGTCCATATACCATGAGCTGCAGCCCTTCAGACTGAAGACGTCTTTTGGATAAAAGACGAAACGTTGAAAATTAAAATAAATTAAAAATTGTGCAGAGGACTTGACTCATCTTTAGTCTCAATGTTTACAAGTTGCATCAAGTTTTCTTTGAAGGTAAATCAGAGCTAAAACACTATCTGTTACCGTAGTAAAGAAGTATACATTTAATTAGAAACACTTTCAAATTGTAGCCTAAGTGTAGAAACAAGCTACGTTTTAGAAACTTTTTCAAAAAGAGCTTTGTTTCCATACTTAGCTGAGTCTCCTGGGTGGATTTTGTTGAATGTCTCATGATGAATTTCATCCTTCATTCAGCATTTCATTTTTTTTCCCCTCAGGAAGAAACTATTAACGATTCATTAGTCCTTGGTTTCCTGATGAAAATTAAAGCTTGTTACCTGTTTTATCCGTAGATATTAAACGTTGTTCCTTGTTGTCAGCTGACTGCAGTGCCTCAGCAGCATCCTCCAACTCTGAGGCTGTCGTCTCCAGACTGCGAGCAAAAAAACAAAGCTCGCCTCATGCGTACAGCTCCTGCCTTTGGAGCTAAAAAAAACAAGGAATTGTTCTGGGGTTTCGTAAGAGCAGATGACGGTGCCACGCCACGAATGACAATAAAGACTAGGTTTGGGGAATGAAGTCCGGTTGGTTTGGTCTTGGTGACGCCTGTAGCTTCAGCAGCAGTAAACTAGGTGTGTGCAATGACAGAAGCTGAGCAGGTCCTCGGTCATTTGACTTTGGAGCTACTTCGTTTGGGGGGATTTATCCATTTTGGGTGGGAGGTTAATGACGGTGATGCTTGTCAGCATTGAAGTAAAAGAGCCAAGACTGTGCTGAAACTAACAGGTGACTAAAGATTCCCCAAACACACCTGTCACTTTATCTTGCACGGTATGGAGGAAGAGAACAGACCAATGTGGTTTAACCAGCTTCTTGCACATACAATGAATTTCTCATTTGCTCAACAATCCCGGTAACAATCTAACAACATTTCTTCTTATCCAAAAGACGAAATGTTTCAACAAAGAAGAATCCGCCCAGAGGACCTGACTCAATCTTGTTGGACAATGAATTTCTAATTTCCACTTTTTGCTCATTAAATAAAGTGCATTTTTGTCTTATCTGTATCCGTAGGGAATAGTTTAGACCTGTTTACCCTGCTTCATAATTCATAATTTTGTCAAGCTGCCTGACATTATAGTAGGCATTTAAAAATGACAGACACAATTTTTTTTATTTTAATTGAGTGTTTCTCATCTAATTGGTCAGATACATTGTCTTTTACTTAAATTAGCAATTAAAACATACAGTATATAGTATGTTATGTCCTTTATGTTAAAATAATATGTCAACTGTGATTTCAAATATAACAAAAAAAATATACAGTACTTTGTATTTTTCTGCTTAACATGTTACGTCTTTAATTAACTTTACCAGTCATGGAACGTAAAGAAGCTATTTAATGTGGAGCGACAGGGTGACGTGAAAAGTTTTGACATAGGAAATAAACAAACTCGCCAATATGTTTTGGAGCGGAGGATCAAATTTCCCACAGACGCAAATACTACTCAGTAAAAATCGTGAACCATGCATGTTCCATACACAAGTTATTTTAGGTGTTTCTTCTATATTCCTTCTTCCTGCTTGCTCTCGTCGAGGACGGACATGTTTCCCTCCTGCTCCTGCCTCCCTCCTGCTTTGCTCTTTGTATTGTATGTTGCTGTTTATGTGCTGAGGTCTTTTTTGTGTGTGCAAATTTCACACTGTGTCCGGCCTTGTGTTTATTTTCTTTATCTGAAAAAAAGGCTGTGCCCTGGCATCAGTCACCTCTGTCTCCCCATGTCTGATTGTTTGTTTATGTTTCTCTCAGACGGGCTGTACTGAAATGTAATTTTGCTACGCTTTGGTGCAATGACAATGAAGCTGATTCTGATTCTACAATGATGGTCCACCGTTACTCTGCTGTCAGGCTTCAGAGGTGGAGTGGCCATCTTTGAGTCTGTAGATTTGTGACTCAAACTTTTGCCCTGCCAGGAGTTTTTGCTCAAAACTTTTGTGAGAAACATTTACTTAAAGCTCATAACCTGTCCTGCCACTCACATTTCTGACTTGGGTAAAGAAGCACCAGCTCCCTGCAACACTAAAATTAATGTGTCTGGAAAATGTCTGGATAGATTTTTACAAACGTTCACTGAGGACAGCAGGAAATCTTTGCTCCAACAGCCAATCATACCTAAATGTAGCTCTTGCTTCCTTGTTAGCATCCTTTGATGGCGCTGGCAGCCTTCGTCAGCAGAACAAGAGATCGGCTGCACAACAAAACACTGCTGGGGCTGAAATATTCACTTTCTGCTCTGTGCATTTGTGATTTCAGCTAAAACAAACTCTGCTCTGTTTGTCTCATTAGGCGGGCTGAAATCTGTAACTGAGCGCCTCTTCAGCTCACGTCTTGGATCAGAGAAAAGTGCTCACTGTAGGATTTTTGACTGGTTGGAAACTGAATTGTTTTTAATCATTCTTGTTGGGATGAGCAATTGAAAACACCTGCACTTTACTGGAAACTGCACATACGCAGCAGTATTTGTGATTATGCTCAGCGCCGTGCACAGAGCATTGGTTTGTATTTTGAGTTTATTTCAAGGTTTTTCCACTCTGAATACACCAAGGTATCTTTAAACAGCAACACATTGTGAACAGGAAACTGAAAAAAAAAACTAACTGTAAACTGTTTTTATTTAAAGATATATGCCAGGTGAGTCTTTAAATTGCTTTAAGCTGTTTAATTTGAACAGATTTTGTGGATTTTTCTTATAAATATTACCTTCTCCTGAACCATTAGAGCAAAAAAAAAAGTTTTGTTTTACATCTTCATCCTTTTCCATAAGCTAAAGGCATATTCTGTTATGACTTTTTTTTTTTACTCAACTACCAAAAAGTTTAAAAAGTCACGTGAAAAACCTTAAAGCATTGTTTGTGATTTATCCACAGTGAGATGATTGTTTTTCTCCATTTGATTAGGCCTTAGAGGGAAAAAAAACCTCCTTAAAATGTTGGTAAATAAGAAATAGTGAGGAGAAAAAGAATCGTTATATTAAAGAGTGACGCAAACGAGGAAATCCTGATGGGAGCTGACTGGTTTTCATTTTTCTTTTCTTTTTTTTTTTTTCTTTTTTTTGCTCCTTTTCTTCATATCATCTTTTAATAATTTTTCTTTGTCGTATCTTTTCTTCTAGATTTACTTTTCAGACATCCCATCCAGTGGTGTAGTCTACATTTTTGTAGTGGGTATACTGGGCTTAGAGACAAAAACCTGTCCGGAGGACCTACTTAATTTTTCCTTTTTCTACCTAGATTACTGAGATGCATCAGGACATTTAGAGACAAAAATGCAATGTAGTGCAATGTAATTGACAATTTATTTTGAATTTTAAGCATATTTAACATTGCAAAATGTCTGTGATGCTTACATTTTAATAAATGCACAACAAACCTTGTACAATTGGCTTGTATTAAAAACATGTAGAATTTTTAAAACAGTACATAACCAAAAAAATATTCAAGTATTAATAACAGAAGTATTCATCAGAACCAACTCAGAGTTGTTGTTGTTGTTTTTGTTGTTTTTTTTGTGTGTGTAACGTTTGTTTTGGCATTTTCTATGTCAACATGGACCATAAGTAAGTCAATCAATGATGTGTCTATAAAATGTTCCAAAAATGTTTGTTCTCAGGCTCCTTAGGTTTCATTACTCTTCTTGTTTCTGTTGCAGAGCGGTGATTTCTCAGCCATGTTGTTACATACTTCCTAGGCTCAAAAAGGTTAACAGGAGGTCCATTTATACTGATCATCATAAGATTACTTACATTTGACAATAACAGAGAAGATCTTTTATCTGTACATACATTGTTCATTAAGCTAAACCCTCTTTCGCACTCAGCTGTGCTACATGGAATGGTTTGAATGCAAGTGATCAGTGGTTTAAGGTTTTCAGGCTCCCTGCATTTGTCCTCAATGAAATCTCTCATGCCATTAACAGCTTGGTTTTCACAAAGATTAAATCTCCTACAAAGTCTCTTTACTTCTGTCTCACCATATCTTATACTAGGTTTACATGGCCAGTTGCTTTTATCAAGTATGCTCATATCACGTAGTATTTCCCCTTCAAATGAGAGACGCTTCTCCATGTTATTGATTAAGCTTTGCAGGAACTGATTTGGAATTATTGATACTAGTTTGGGATTTGATTCTAAGGGAACAGATCCAAAATGTCCTGCTGCCTGTGCCTCAACGGCTTCTACTGATTTTTCTCCTGGGGAGTCCTTGAAGGATCTCAGCACACGAATTGTGCGTTTTAGTAGCTGTTCTGCTTTTAAAAGCGTAATTGACTGTGCTTGAAGTTGCTGAGACAGGTTTGACAATTCAGAGAGCGCATCATACATTAGTCCTAGGTCAGACAGAAACTCTTTGCTTTGCAAACGACGAGCTAGTCCTTTATAGGTTTGTCTCTCTTTTGTGCTTCTTGTTTGGTCACCTGCAGCATTTTCAAAGTGTTTGTTGAGTGCGCCATAGGACCTCCACACTGCTTTTACAGCACGGAAGCTGCTCGCCACCCATCGTGTGTTCAAAACTCTGCCAATTTGTTGGACATGTGAACCAACTTCTTGTGCAGCTTCCAAAAGTTCTCTAGAGTTTTTACTGGACTGGCTATATAGATTATGAATCTTTTCCATGAATGCTTTAAAATGATTTACGGACACAACCTCATCTACAGCATCTGATACAGCAAGCTCTAGACGATGGTTCATACAGTGCCACGTGAAGAGGTTAGGATACCTTGCAGTCAGCCGGGTTGCCACACCTGAGTTTCTGCCTAACATTACACTAGCTCCATCAGAAACAAATGCAATCCAGTTTTCTTTAAGCCACTCATCACTGAAGCCCACAGTGTTCAAACAATTAAGCAAAGCTTTCTCTATACTTTCTGCTGTTTGGCTCTCCAACTCAACCAGCTGCAGAAACACAAATTCTGGAGTGGTGCCATCTACTGAGGCTTTAACACTGACTATCATTGCTGATTTGTGACTGGCAGATGTAGCCTCATCAATGAGGATGGACAGTTTGCTTGAAGATGACACTATACTGTTCACAATTTTTGCCTGCATTTCTTTTGCAATATGTTCCACAATTTTTGTGGAACTGTACCTTGAGTGGAGACTAGCGCCCATGTTTACACCATTTTTCTCTTGTAGTTCAATGAGATCATCATGATCAGTAAAAGGTCTATTCATTTTGGCAATGTAGTATGCTGTTCTAAATACAGCATCTGTCTCGGCCAGCACAGTGTCTGATGCAGCTCTCACCATACAACCAAGCAAATCCTGAACACCCTTTTGTGCAAGCTCCTGAGCTATTTCATGAGCCCTGGACATCTCATGCCGCCGAATCTTGTTCCGGAGTGAAGACAGTGCTGTTTCTCTGTTCTCATTTGAGCCTGACGACTGGATCTTGAAGGAGGCCCACTCCTCCGATATGGAGACCCTCTTTTCAGTCAGGACACCAGTTGACGTTATGGTACTGCAAACAGCACATCCTGCAGGAAGTAAATAAAAATTGTCATAATTGTATATTTTTTAATATTTCCTGATACCAGTAATAATACTAGAATCTACTGATTCACTAGACTGTAAGCATGTGTCGACAATTACATTCATTATTACCTTTCATTATTACTTGCATACACTTTTGCATTATGACCAACTAAAACGTGAAAATGAAATGATCACACACACACACAC
>JARVJN010000254.1:21610294-21620797 GCA_031763805.1 Argolebias nigripinnis
GCTCCTCTGGTCCAGCTCTGCTGTTTTCTGCCGTCTGGTGACACCATCCACCTGTCTCTGCTCCGGTCTGCCTGTCTGTAGTAATTTTCCACCGACTGCGTCAAGCTGCTACTCCCCCCCACTCCCTCCTGTAAACCTCCTGTAAATTTCCGCTGTCCTCCAGTGAGTTTCGGTACCGTATTTTCTGGTGTAAAGGAGCATAAACCGCGTAACTTGAACAATGCTTTTCAATGGGAGGGCGTTTGTAACCCCGAAACGTCATAAGTCGAGGCCGTCGTAAGTCGAAGACTACCTGTATTTATATTTTTTCCTTAAGTTGTATAACTTTTTTTTACCAGTTAATTTGTTATTGCCAGTGTATCAATTATTTCTTTAATTGTATTAATGTATTAAGAATAAAAGAGTGTGTTGCAGGCCTAAAACTTGCTGCACAAACCTGTTTGCGTGTTTGAATTCAGTTGGACTGAGTTAAGTAATTGTAGTTTACAATGGCTACATTGTTAGCAGTTCTGCATCCGCTAACTTTGTGTTTTTCGTTTATCTTATTGCTGTTTAGCGTTTGTTTGTTCCTTGTTGGTTCTGAACAGAAAGCGTGATTACATCAACTAGGTGGAGAAAATAAACACAGGCTGTTGTACTTTATGTGCATTCTGGGTTGGAGTTTTGTTTGCTGTAAAGATTTGGTTTCTGCGTTGTTGCTTTTTTTTTTTTAGAGGAAGTGGTGAAGTTCTGTTGTGTGTAGCAGTTTCCTCTGTGGGTTTCCTGTGATTCTGGTCAGGGAGCTGGTATTGAGACCAATCGGACCTCAGAGTTTCATGAGAATTTTCCATCAAGCTTGACCGCCTGTGCCCCGTGCGCCCTCTTGACTTTTCACGGTGGCAAATACAGATGCACTCGTGAGAATGATACCGCCATGTGAAAGCCATCACCTTCTCGTCTCTTCAGCTGTTTCAGATGGAACAGGGTTTATTAAAGAAACACAACAGAAGAAGAAAGAAGATTGTTTTCCAGACAACTACCTGTGTGCGTGTCAGTTCAGGAGACCCCCGGATGTTCTGCAGAGTTTTCAAACATCCTTTCTCCACAGGGTTTCAGAAAATGGCTAAATGTGTCTTTCCTGGACAGAGGCGCTAAAACAGCTGTCAGGTTTAAATCCTTGTGCTGTCTCACATCAAAGCTGGGATTATTAACTTAGTTTAACATGTAGTCGTTTGACAAGCTCTCCATTTTGTGTGGTTTATACTCCTTCCCAGTTTTCATAAACTTTTTGTGCAACAATTGGAGATGTGATCCTTGGAGCATTTAATTTATTTCCTTTTTTTATAACCCTGTTGCTCCTGATGATTTTCCTGACTAGTACTTCTCGTAGTTCCTATGAGGAGAAGTGGAAAGAGTGGAAATGAACAAGAAGTTAAAGTTCAGGGATTGGAATCACATATGGAAGTCAGCGTAATGCCTGACGTACGTCAACTTTCCATTTATTAATGGGTGAATATTAGCACAAAATGAAGAACCTGTCGTGTCCTTTGTCCTCTTAATTCTTCTTATTTTCCAAAGTTTTTCCTTCTTATCTCAAATCACTTAAATGCGAAGGCAGATCGTTAAATTTTTACCCACATCTGTGTGTGTGTTTATGTGTGTGCCTGTTACAAACTATGTCAAGAACCACTGTATGAATATTGATCAAACTTGCAGAAAGCGATCAGTGGATGTGCATCAGCAGAGGATTAACTTTTAGAATCAACCTAAATCAAGGTTACTACGACAGCTAATCAACATTAACCAACACAAAAATGTATATACTGTATTTTCTGCCGTAAACTTTGCACCGCCCTATAAGTCGCATCAGTCCAAATATGTCTAATAAAGTGGAAAAAGCTATAAATACGTCACTTCGCTGTTTATGTCACCTCCATTATGCGTCACCACTGACAACCTGGAAATGTGGGCCGGTGTTGTGCCAAAAATTGATTGGCTGCCAAATGGCGGCCTCGGGAGCGTGCACTGGAGGAATTTAACAAGATTTTAACAAGAGTAACACTTAAAAACAATTATTTGTTTGTTCGAAATTATAGTAAAGGTGTGTCTCAGTCTAGCTTTTGCTTAATAAGTGCACTTTGACAGTCAAATAAACTGTATTTCAGAAGCCGATACACGGAAGCATGAACACGCAGAGGGCAACTCGCTGTGCTTTTTTAAATTTATTTAACAAGATAACCATTATTTGTTAGCTCGACTTTATAGCACAGGTGTGTCTCAGTTGAACTTTTACTTAATAAATGCACTTTAATGGTCAAATTAGCTTCATTTCACCGGTGCGGCACAGCGAAATGAAGCTGATTTGACGGTTGCTCCAGGAAGACGACGGTATTAGTCTATGGCAAGCAGATTGTGTCATTAATAGCCACTTTTACCTATTACATGATACAAAGGCATGCATGCCATACTACTCGACAGCCATCTAGCAGCTGAAAATGGTAGTGTTGAATATTGTTAGTCAGAATGAATGAAAATGTCATATCGCAGCCAAAAATTGATTTATAAATATGGGAAAAATCCATAAATATGTCACTTCAGTGTGTAAGTCTCAGAGCATGCAAATTATGCAAAAAAACTGTGACTTATAGGGAGAAAAATACAGAAATTCAGAATTGTGTTACAGTTTGTTATAGTTGTCGCGTCGTCTTCAACACATACTCTAGAGTCTAGGCGCTTATACAAACATGAGGAGATAATTTAAAATGCTGGCAAGAGAGGCAGCATATATTCAACTACAGTCTGGTGTGGTAGGAGTTGAGAATAAGTCACAACACACTCTGAGCTATTTCGTACAATATTGTATTAGATGGAACATAACATTAAATCTGGGGTTGGACTAAAATGGCTACAACTCATTTCTCACCTTAAGGTGATCTCAGTTGGACTGTAAATGGCAGCAGGTGAAATGTATTCCTTGAAGGAGCTCTAGGCCTTAATTTTTCATCCTGTACTTCTGCTGCGAGTCACACCTCAGGTTTGCCCAGATTAGGAGACAAGTTGCAGCTTTTCCTTGTGTCTTGTTTTGCCGTTGATTTACTCCTCTGAGAGGAGGCTGTTTATGCTGGAGGACCGTGAGGAATGCAAACAGTCTCAGAAAATCATACTGGGCCGTCCTTCCTTTTTCCGATCTCTTAAGGAATTCAAGTTCAGTTTAACAACGTGTCAGCTGGCTCCCATGTTTTCATATCAAGTTTTCTAAGCAGCTTAGAGGCGGTAACGATTGCGTTCATACTTTGACCTTGAAGTTTCAACCATTTGTTATTAGCGGTTGTTTTCTTTCATGGATTTTCTTGTGAAAGCAGGTTTTAAACTACCAGATAAATGTGAGTTATTCCAAAGTTTTAAAGGAATTTTTTTAAGCAACAAAAACCCTTTTGTTTATTTATTTTCCCCCCGTGTGATTTATGTCCATCGTTCTAATGTTTTAGTCCAGAAAATTAAAACATAAAAGAGAATAGTTCTGCAAACTCTTAAGGAAATGAGGATTAAATTTAGCTCTATATATTGATTTTTTTTTTTTTGTATTATCCTAAAACGTGATCAGTATGTTAATAATTTTACTATGTAAACAAAACCTCTTGCTCTGCCTTTATGAACTGAGAAAAGTTCCTTTACTTTATTATATGCTGTTTTGGGGTATTGTTTGTTTTTTCTGTAAGTCGAGTCATAATGTGCACGGCAGATGGAGAACCTGGCACATGAGGTGATCCTTTTAGTTTGTGTTTATTTGCAGCCTTTAGGGAGCGTTCTGCATCAGTGGAGAAAGTAAACAGGCTCAAAATCAGGTTGAAATGTCAGTCAAGTACCTCCTAACTTGTGCCTACTGTTTGAACAAACACCCTGCCAGCCAAAGTACATGTAAACGTGGATATTTATCTTGAAACATGACAGAAAGTGGTTGATTTTGTTTGTGTGTGTATAATTTTTGTAGGGAACGCCAGTGTTCGTCCATGCTGGGCCCTTTGCCAACATCGCCCATGGCAACTCTTCAGTGCTGGCAGACAAGCTGGCTTTGAAGCTGGTCGGACGGGACGGCTTCGTGGGTGAGATTAGACACACGACCACAAAACCTTTAGGGATGAGATCTTAGCTGTTGAGCTGAGGGGATTTTTGAAAACTTCTAGATTAAATTAGAACTCATAGTTACTTTAGTGGCAACTTTTCGCCAGATGATACAACCTTTGTCGTACATTCATCATACTTCTTGTCTTGGCTCTGGTCCACCTGGCGCTGGTGGGCTTTTGTAATAGGCTGCTGCTCCTGCGCAACTTTCTAAGAAACCGATCAAGAGATAGTGTGGAAGAGGCAACAAAATGAAGAGAGGAAGGAAGCCAGTTAATAATCTTTTAAGAGGCCGTGGAATGCTTTAGAGTAAACTATACTAATCCCTTTAACGTCAAAGCATACTTAACTTTCTATCTTTCTCCTTCTGTCCTGCTGCTCTCGTTCTCTCTGATTTATTTTGACAGAGGAACTACGTTTGGAATGTGTGAGTCCGTGGGTTTTATGGGTTTTTGATGTGAACGCAGCTCTCGAATCCACAAATTTGATCAATGTTTTCATTGTAAAAAATCTTTAAGTTGTGAAAGGCGGTACACAGCGTACAAGGTATCATCTGTGAGATGGTCAAACGTGGGTAGAGAGTTACATTTCCCAACGTTTAGGTAAGATCTAAAGAAGCTCGTGTGTTTTATACCTCCTCCCCACGCCAGCCGTTTTCCATCTGTCTGTCCTGCTCCCTCCCTTGTCCATATGTTTGTTACCTAACTCTCAGATATGCCAGGAACTCGACCTCCCTCTTTTTTCTCACAGGGCAGCTTGGATTCATGTTTCCTCACACTCCCTCTCTCTCTTACTCCACTTTTTTCCTCTGTGGGCAATCAAGCTGCTTTACTTTCTTTGAGCCGAAAAATGTAAAAGAGCAACAAAAGTTCAGAGGGAATAAAAACATTAACATAGAATCTGCCGCTGACGGTCCCTTTGTGTGCATCAATCAAGAAAACAACAGTGATGATTGTGCAGACTGACATAATATTGATAAAAGTGCATTTTCTTAAAGTTTGTGAGCGCAACATAGTTTGGCAGAATACAGTGTAACAGGATTCAGTTGTAGAAGTGTCAAAGTTTTTGTCTCAAATCAAAATCAAATCCCGATAACATTTATTTTTCTGTAGCACATTGTTTCTATAAGAACTGATGCTCGTACAGTCAAAACGACGCCAAAGACTCCTTTAATCCACAGATGGCCTCCAAACAGAGGAAATTCAGATCCACTGTTTCTCTTCACAGGAATATTCAGGCAGCAGAGTAAACTCCAAACCAAAAAATGTTTCATTAGTTTATTTAAAAAATAAAAAAAAGAGCCTGAAGAAACTCTTTACCATCCACTACTTTTTGAATGAACCATCAAGAGGAAGTTTTCAAACACTAAATGCTGCAGTCATCTAAAGGTGATGGAAGGCTGCTTAAATGAAAAGCATGTTTGAGAATTTAAAAAAATATAATCACTTTGCGTATCACCCATTCCTATTTTTATCCCAGCTTGTTCCTGTTCAGGGTTGCAAGGGTCTTTGTGTGAGAGGAGGAATGCATCCTGAACAGGTCACTCTGCATTTTTCTTATTTTTTCCACATCTGTTAAACATACAGATTTATCATCCTTACCCTCGAAGTGCTTGTAAAGATATCCGATGGTTTTTCTTTCGCGCACCAGTATCATTTGTAAATAATTTTCTAGCTGGATAGCGCATGGAAGAGCTGCCATGTCCTGGTTGAAACTCACTCAAAGATAACTTCCCCTCTTCCTCCTTTTCCTTAATCTATATCTTTGCCAGTAACATTTAAGTTAAAAGTGCCTTCAGATATAAGTTAATTACCATCTCCTAACTTGATTCTGTTGTCCCTTAAATATTCGTCTGCTAGTAGAAATTACGGATGTGTGATTTCATCTGCTGATGTCTAATTTATAGGAAGTTGAAATCAATCAATCAAAGTGTACATGTATGATGTTATTTTAATGATCTGTTAAATAAATGACCGCATTTCCTTGATGGGTCAAATATAATAACGTCCCACTGTCACATTACATACCTCATTTGGTCTCACAAATTATTGTTTATCCCAAAAAGAAGAGAATCCATGAATAAATACAATTACTGTACTACTCTCAACCTGAACTAGTCCTGAATAAGTAATTAAATTTGTGGACAGGTTAAACAGCTTCACATCTTACACCCTCGCCCCACCCACTATTTGTATTCCAGCACTTGGTCTGACTTCTGCTGTTATGAATCTGTTCAGATTTATGTTAAAAAGAGTTTTCTGTAATAATTTGAAGGAGTGGCAATACATTTATTATGTTCATTAAGTAAAGAGGTAAAGTTTTTAAATGTTTTTTGATTCTATTGTCTCAAAACAAATTTTTGGAAGTTGAAATTAAAAATGTTGTTGTGTCTTGAATGAAAAATACCCCATGTTTAAAAGTATAAAAACGGTGTTAACACCATTAAAGAACAGCTCTTAAGTGTTTTAAGTTTCACAGATATTCCCATTGCATTAAACATTTTTTTTTTAAATAAACGTGAGGGTTATGAGGGGGCCCCTGACACTTTTTCTCCCCTGTAAGGGGTCCCTGAACCCAAAAGGTTTGAGAACCTCTGTCTTAGCAAACACAAACCTGTATAAGTCAGTCAACAATTTCCTGCAGGATCAATAAAGTTCTAACTTATAGTTATGTAGCAGCCAGCGCTGCAACCAAACTTGCTTTTGTATTTTTAAACAACAATACCAAACTAATATTTTCATGCTTATTGTGCAGCAAATCATAATGAAATGTGATCATTTTACACTTCACCTGTCAGCATGCTGACTGCTCAGGTGAAGGCACACTTTTTCCACAAATCTAACAACAAGTGGAGCTTCTGCATCGTGTCCACAGCGAGTTGTCTCCGTTGTCTCAATATCCCTGGACGTCTGTCCCCGCTGGTTATTTAAAAGTTACAAGTTGCTCTCACAACAACTGCATATTTAATGTCTTTCTATTTTCTGCTTATGGCCGTGTGTGTGTGTGTGTCTGCGTGTGCAATAAATTCTGCGGCCAACTTGGCTTGTGGGCAAGCAGCTGACACTAGTTACAGTCTCGTTGCTCTCCATCAGCTGGCTGTAGATTCTGTTTGTTTGTTGTCATGGTGACTAAAAACTACAGCTGGAAGAGACTTACATTTAAACGAAGAAAAGGAAAATGCATGAATAAAGAGAAGGGTTGGATGGTGGTTTAAGTATAGGACTTTGAAAGCATTTCAACCTCCACATCATAACGGACAGTCTGAATGCAAAGGGACATGACTCATAATTAAAGTTCATTCAGTGATTTTGTTGTGGTTACCAGCAGATGGCAGCATGAAGCTTCTCTGTAAGCACTTTGTAATTTCTCAGTCCCTGGAGATCAAACAAAGCATCTTCCTCCTGAGACGGTGGATGCTGCATGCCTTTAACGTGGCTTCTTTTTTTTTTTTATATTTCGACATAAATTTGTATTTTTTTTGGGGGGTGGGAGTTAACTGGATCTAAGAGCAGCTACACATTTATTCATTGCGGGGGTGAAATGAGTAGACAACCCCCAGCATGAGATCCCTGAATCTTCTGCCCAGTCATCTTTTATGAACCGTTATTGTTGACCCGTTTACATATTGGAACCAATGAGTATATTTGATCTTTTATCTGTAAAGGCTATTTTAAATACAAATGGGTTTGGCAAATTTAATTTAGCTGGGTAATATAACAAATCTTTCAAGCAAGAAGGAACAATCCTTTATTTCCCCTGTTGTTATTTATTTATTTGTTTAGTTTTGAATGTTTCCACCCTTTGGGCTCGGATCTGCTCAGAAGCTCCTCCAACAGACCACTGCCTCCACAAGATTAGGTCCAACCATTCAGCAGCCACAATGCCTCTGCTGCTGCTGCTGCACCATGCCTTCCAAGGACGCCCATTCTTGAGGGATTACAAAGAGGAGATCCACATTTTCTGGCTTTTTCTAAACCAACTCCATATCCCTGTGTAGATGCACGCAGGCCACTATCAGGCCACGTTACCCGTCGACATGAAACCAGTGTCTTAATCAAGATGACACTTCAGGGTCACGCCAAATTCGGCTTGGCCTCTTCGACGTGTGAAGGCCACAAGGAGCATGACATCTGTGCTCGAAATGGAGGCTTGGTCTCTCTGCCGCTGCCTCCTGGTATTTCTCAGGATGGACTCGGCTGCTCTGAGACACAGTCGAGACACGCGCACGTCAAACGTTGTGCTTCGTGTGAAAGAGAAGGACCAATGAGAACAGGCTCCTGCCTCCGTTTGGAGGACAAATGAATCCACTTGGATTAATGTGTGATTTTTCTTGCAGGCTAAATGGGGGAAAGTGGCCCCTCGCAGTGTCACGCATGTCGGCACGCATGACCCGAACACGCTGGCCCTGGACAAACGGCCGATAGAGATCTTGCTCATTCGTTTGCATAATTCCAAATTTGTTGTGCCTGAACAGGATCCGAGGCGGCACCCTGTATCTCCAGCATCTGTGAGAGCTCATCGTCTGGGGAATTTGCATGATTGCCTGTAGATTATGTGAGCATCGTCATTCCCTCTCTCTTCTTCCTCCTACTTTTTCCTTTGCTTTCTTATTTCTTCCTGCTGTGAGGATGCACACACATCCTTGGGCAAAAGAATCCAAAATAGATCATACGAGCAACTGGAGTAGATGCACAGGCACAGGAAGCAGCTCACGGGCAAACTTGAGTCATGCTGGCAAGATCATGCACCCTGAGCTGACAGCCCAGCACACCCGATTACCAATCACGTCACTTCCAAACAGCAGCCGCAGCCTCACTATAGGTTACGAACAGAGAGTGGAAATATGGCGATCCAGTGCAGATTTGGGCCTTCTTGATCACGACGTGGATCTGAACGTGCTGGCCTGATGAACGTCTTCAGCTCAGGCAACAGTAGCTCACTCATTCGATGTGTCGTGGATTGCTGGCAATGGCATAACCTTTGCGGAGGGAAAAGAAGACAACACGGTCACTCTGGATAACAGTCTCCCAGTGAACAGAAACAGACCCTGTCAGGCCATCTCAACATCAGTCTTCAGCTGCGCAACACAAACAAACAATCCAACCAATCGCTCGGCGCCTCTCCCTCACTTCTTCCCTCCATCACTGGAGACGGCTCCTTCCCGACGACGAGGCCCCTGCTGTAGATGACACACACGCTGCATGGACCTGGCAGGATACTATTAATACACTTCTTCTTTACATCCCTCTACTCTCTGCTCCATCTTTGACCCGTTTTGGTGGAAGCGTCGGGCCTGCCGGATCTCCGTATGGCGCTTGACACAGCCAACCGTTTCCCACAGATTTGCATGGCCTTATTATCATGCTGTTATATGTTATGGGTTTGTAAATGATTGATTTAAAGGGCCATCTGCTCCACAACGGCATGGCTGCGGTGCCGTTTTGTTGTTCCTTCAAGATGACAAATTACCTTCCAATTAGGCCAAACAAATTGGGAGCTAATATTTCTATTTTGGAGGGACAGGGGGTCTGTGATGGTGTGTATTGAGGCTGTTTTGACTGAACAGCAGATAGATATTTGAACCGTCTCATTATGAGGCCCACATCACAGCTGCTCGATGGATGGATGGAGCTCTCACAGCCATCTACGTCTGTCTCCCATGGCCCTATATCTTTCCTTTTTGCCAAAGCACCGCCATCGCCACCACCATCACCCCTCCTCCCCACACAGCGCCACCCCACCACCCCGTGTGTTTGGCAGTCACACAGTTGGCCATGTGTGTGCTGAGACGTTACATAATGCCCTCCTTTCACTGCACTCCAGATCAAAGAGAACAATCCAGCACAGGAAGAAAGAAAAAAATCGCTTCTTGGTGATTTTTCTTCTCTTTCAGCCATTTCATTGTTTTATCCAACTTCAGTAGCCTGTTCAGCACTCTGCGTTCCAACCAGCTCCCCCTTCAGAGCATTGAGGAATGATCTGAGGTTTACAGTAGGAGAAGGAGAAAAGGCAAATAGCTTCAGCAAGAAACACACTTTGTTATCTGCATTCAGGCTGATGTTCCAACTTGAACATAACGAGATTAGACCACATAAAAAATGTGTTTAATTGGGGGAAAAAAGAAGTCTATCCCCTTTCAGTTCTTAGGTTTTGAGTATTGGGACATAAAACAAATTCGGTTATTTTTCACTTACAGTTTTTAAATCTCTGCTGTACAAAACCACGCAACACATTCCACCATGTTGTCGTTTATTGAACAAATTCAGACAGAAATCAATCTAAGTCCGTGAGATTCTTCTTCTACAACTAGTAAAACTGTCAAGTAGTCATTTTCTGTGTAATTTTGTCAGCCTCTCACATGGTTGTGGAGGAATTATGGCCCACCTTTCTTTACAGTATATA
>JARVJN010000254.1:21737186-21747542 GCA_031763805.1 Argolebias nigripinnis
TAATCTTCTTAAAAGCCTTGCTGTGCGCTCCTGTGGCAGACATTTGCAGCAGAGCTAAACGTAGGTGCGACCTATACGGTGCAACCTATCTAGGGATTTTTCCAATCTATTAGTGATAATTGGACAATGCGACCTATATACCGGTGCGACCTATACACCAGAAAATACAGTACTTTATACCTTCTCATATACGAGGTTCGTACTCATAGTGGATCAACCAATCTGTTGGTGACAACCAAAACTAGTTCCCATGTAAAAGGAGGACCATCCTAACAATTGTTAGTCCCCTGATGGCTGCTTGCTATTCACAGAAGAATGAGTGATACTTGCAATAACAACATTCTAAGAGTACCAGTAGTATTGTGTATGCTGTTCAGTGCCAGGAGGGCTGTGACCAAGCAGCCACTGGAAGAGCAACATCACTAGGCCAGGACTATACAGTCATCTGCAGACCAGCGGTCACTCTTTCAGGCATGAAGATGTTCACATTCTTGATAGAGAGGACCAATGGCTTGAGAGAGGAGTACAGGAGGCCATCTTCATGAAAAGAACCCATCCATCATTAAACAGAGGCCGCCATGTTCAACTGTCCCCCTCTTTTATCACTAATCAGCCCTCTGTGGATAGCAAGCAGTAATAATCAGGGCACTATGATCAGGTTGAATCAGGGGCCTGGTTCAACCTTGTTAGACAAATACACTTTTTTTCTTTCTTTTTTACTGTCAAGATATGCAGTTTTTCTGTTTGATTATAACATTTTCTATATCATTACCCAAGTGTTTGAGAGTTAATGTTACTCAAACTCCTCAGTATTTTTGTTAAAAAAAAAAAAGGTGTTTACAACTAAAATCCGCCGTGATGGAAATTCTCCCGTTAGAAATATCTCAGTAAAGCTCGATTGCTGATTATCTTTGCTCCAAATTTAGCTTCAGCGCTCTGTTTGTTCCCAAAAGATGACTCCACTCCTGTCGACCCTCATCCTGAAATCTTTTAGTTGTCATTTCTTTTCAGGGAGAAGTACCTGACCCCTGTGCTTTCGGTTTATTGTTCTCTTACTTTGTTTACATGTGAGAATTATTTTACCGACTCAATACCGTTGCGTGCCAAGACTGTCCGAAGTGTACTCGTCACGTCAATGTTCAAATGTAAACAAACGACTCGCAGTTGTCTGCAACTAAACACGACTGCTGATTTTGTTCATTTATTACAAATGATGCTCTAGACTTTTTGTTGTGAATGACGTATATTTTTATCATAGATAATAACCACAAAGAATTTAAATCGGAACTACAGAAAAAAATACACATTTTGACAGCTATAATGGCTTTTATGTGTTTTTAAATTACAAATCTGTAAGCAAGAGAGTTAATATATTAAAATACGTCTTCCAGAATGTTTTTGTTTAGCTACAGAAACAGCTGAAGTGACTGAAAATAGGTCAACAATGGCGACGTCCTCTGAAGAATCGTTTGGGATGGAGAAGTCTGACACTTTCGATGTATTTGTACGTATTTACGCTAAGGTTCCATTAAGTAAAGCGTTAGCGTGGAGAAACGGAGGCCGCTGCCAATGGCTTGAGAGCACGTCCCCGCGATCAGTAAGCTGTTAGAATCAGGACAGAGTCAGCGTGTTTCATTCACTGACTTATGCGTGTATAGTTTATTTGCAGTGAACAAATTACGAGTCATGTTTGCTCGGTCGTCAACACCAGTCCCACAAAGGAACGAATCAGTTAATAATAAAGCGATTCGGTTCAGTCCGTTCACTCAAAAGATTTGTTCATTTGAGCAAATCGTTCGTGAACGACACAAGACAAGAGCTGACAGCTAACGGTTAAAACTGTGACATATTTCAGTCCAGGCACATTGAGATGTTTTGAAATGTAATTTTTTGTGGGCGAAAGAGTAAAGTTACGGTTATTTGATGAAATGCTGCACGGCATGACGCTCCTTTGCTCGTCACTTTTTGACATTTGTAAACACAGATTTTTTATGAATCTTAAATAATTCACAACACAGTTTTGAATGACACTCGTGCTGCAGATTTCCTGTCTCCATGACTTCCTGTAACGAACGCCACTGGCTGCTTTGTTATAGTTTGTGTTCCAAGCAGCGATAACGATGCTTGTAGAGTTGCTTACGGTATTTTTTATTTTTGTGACTGAGGCTTGATGCACGTGTTCCTAATCATGCTAGTTGCTTCAGTCTAAGAAACAATGACTTTTCTTAGCTAATTGCAACAACAAAAAAGTAGCACTGAATAAAAAATAACAAATTAGGAGGGTCATAAAAGAACGTAGTTTGGCTATAAAATCTTGAAGTTTTGTTAAAGCACTGTGTTGAAATCAGACCATGAGTCATGATTTATTTTAGTCCTTTCAGCTTCAACTCATTCATTTTTAGATAAGTTGGGCTAAAATTTGGTGTGGTAGTAGCCGAGAGTTATCCTCAACGCATACTGAAGGCTAATAAAAACTCAATACGACTGCCATAGCTGTCAAACGCTGTCCAGGCGTCCGTGGACAATTTTTGTCCAAGCTCGAACTGCAACTGTAGCGTAGGAATGACCAAGTTCACAACTGGACGTCTTCATAGGTTATGAACTTAAGGGTGAGGGGTCAAAGGTCAAGGTGAAAGGTCACCCCTTACTTTAAATCCACAAGCTTTAACTTGATAACTGTTAAACAAAGAAATGTCAAACGATACAGCTGGACGCCATGTGGGTCAACAAAGATCCCTATTGATTTGTAAGGTCATGGGGTCAAACTCAGAGGTCATTCCTTTAATTAGCTCTAAATTGGGAATCTTCACATAGAAATCTCAAACGTGACAACTGGACACCTCATTGGTCAGCAATGCTCTATTGATTTCATGATTAAATGTATCCACGTTAAACCGAATTTACAACTGTTTCGCTGCTTCTCGCGCTAAGCTAGTTTTTTTTCTTGATTTCTTGCTGGCATTTCTCTTCTTCTGGCTCTTAGCTAACTTTTTTCGTCCTACTCTCTTGTGTTTCACCACTTCTAGCTCTCATTATTTACCTGCTTTTTGCTAGCATTTCACGAATTCTGGCTGTTAGCTAGCATTTTGCTGCAATTCGCTAGAGTTTCACTCAGGGTTTAATTTGTAAACCAATCGATGCCGGAACCGGAACACAAATAGTGGACGGTGGGGGTGGTTTTGGTCGGTATCTGGGGGTCCTCCTCCAGAAATTTTTGAATAAAATAGATGTGATTTCCTGTATTTTGGTGTATTTTAACAGGTTGTTTGTCAAGCATACCCCCCCTCCTTACGTGACGGTTTCGAGTCCGACTCTTCTCCAGTGAACTCTTCTCCAGTGAATTCACTGTTCGACTCCACATGTGAAACCTCCTCCAGGCACCTTCTCCGTCTGTTCGCGGCGGCTACCATGGTGCAGCTGGAAAACTAAAATACCGCTATGCATAATGGGAAAGACAACAAAATCCACTCCCGTAGGGGTTAAGGGGAGTGAACTGTGTTGTCTTTCCCATAATGCTTAGCGGTTTTTCAGTTTTCCAGCTGCACCATGAGTGAGAAGGACGTCTGTGATATAGACCTGCCTCTTGTGTGCTATTAAAGTTTGGGTGTTTCCTTTTGTGAGGCCCAGAGTGTCTTCATTGGGTTTAACTCACACAATGTTAGGACGGCAGTCACAGAATATGGTGGAACACAAGTGCTCTTTGAAGCTGTATCAGAAATATCGGTAGGTTGGATAGGAAAATCCGATACTTAAATTATGCTGGTATCGGATGCCGATACTGGATCGGATCGGCCCCATCCCTAATTTCAAACACACGAGCTACTTACAAGCTTCTTAATATCACATACAATTCAATTCAAGTATTTTTGAATTTAATTGTATGTGAATGTGTATGTAAGAAGCTCATAGTAGCTGGTGTGTTTAATATTAGTGTTTATGTAATTATTTTCAGGTTGCATATCCAAAATAAATTTTATTCATTCAAGGCAGTCATATTTGTTCATAACTTTATTACAGTATTAATATATTGTACTTTTCTGCCCATTTTAGCTTTTTAGCCTAATTTCAACCTTTTTCTGTATTTATTTATTTATTGCCTTTTGTGCATCTTGCAGCTTCATCTTTAACACTTAGAAGAAAACACAATTTCTCTAGTTGATTTCAATGTCATGTTAATGGCCATCTGGTTGCTTTTTGATTTTTATTTTGTGGCGTTCTAGACCCTTTGAGCGCTTCAGTAATAGAGTATTAGGGTACATCAAACCAATGCAATTACCTACTTGTTTTATTTTAAATAGAAGTGAAATATTTATAAGAAATAGCCTTAAATATTTTTAATATAATGCAAAAAAATGAACATGTCATTAACCTATATCACTCACTTTGTCATGTTTATAGAAATCCACAACTTTTCCTAACGCTCACTTGATGTTGTGCAAATTGAAGGGTATTGTTCTCTAAAATAGCTGTGGTGTCCATATTTATGGCTGCGGCGTACATTTTAAAGTCATTTAAGCTCTGAACACATTGCACATTACATAAAGTCAGAGGGAACAGAAAGGATTTTCAGTCGTAGGAAAAGTTTCAAACTGAATTTTAACTAAGCCACACGTCTATTCTCAGACACAGGAAGTAGGAGGGCCTGCTCACATCTGCACTTTGGAATGGTGTCAATACGTTATCATCAGATGTTGTTGTCTTTTGTATAAACGTGTTGTTGTTGTTTTTTTACAGACAATGTTGTTTTTTTCAGCAGAAGACCGAGCAAGAAAAGCAGTTGAGTGTGGTTAAAAGAGAGCTTTTTTGTATTTTCAACATAAAAACAGACCAATTTTAATTCACCAACGCCTTCACTGATGTGGCTCTTTGGGGGTACAACATTTTCCAGACCCCTAGAATGAAATAAAACAACAAAAGCATAGTTTGCTGAAATTCAGCAGCAGGGTTCATTGAATGGAGCTGTTATCTTGGGCTCACATTACTGTTCAGTCATGAAGATCAATACGTTGTAATCAGTATCTGAAGTCTTCCCGTTTGTTTCATTAGAACAGCTTCAGAGAAAACTGGACTCATAATAACTATCTGTTGAATTAATTCAGCAAACGACTCGATCTGCGATCATGAAGCGACTCAACAAACACAATCAGTTACTCCTCAGGGGCCTCTAACGTTAACTGCGGCCCTCCCCCCTCGTCCTTGGCCTGTGTGGGGTTTTTTTTTTTTAAACCGGCGTGGTGAGTCACTCCTCTTTCGGTTTAGAAAAACAAATCCGGCCAGGCTGGAGGCCCGGCGGGGGGATGGGAGGCCCTCGGTGGATGAACACCGGAGGTGGACGCAGCTGGACTCCCGCTCTCAGGGACCCCGCATCCTGACAACAGCACGGCCTGTTCCCATAGTGACCCATCTGCAGGGGAGAGGGGGGTTGAATATGTGGATATCCACATTTTAAAGTAAATGTGGCTACCTGCCACATGACAAACAAAATAGCCAACATTTTATTCAGGCTATAGCTGTTGTGTGAAAACTTGGTCTGAACACCAAACAAAACCAGTTCCAGAAACACGAAAACACAATTTGTACTCAGTTCGACTAAACGATCCACATTATACATACACATATTCATTTGTAATTGCCGTATTTTTAGAACGCTCAGGGGTCTGCAACCTGCGGCTCTGGAGCCACGTGCGGCTCTTTGGTCCCTCCACAGCGGCTCTTTCAAGCTTTGACCAAAACTGAAATAAATTAAATTTTATAGGGTCTTATATCCACAACAAAAAAATACTAGTTTTAGCTGTTTTCCTGTCACTTCCTTTGCAAATATGTGTATACTAGTACTAATACACAGGGTTATACTCCCTTTAACTTGCTTTATTTCTTCAAAGTAGAATACTAAATTTCTCCACAAAACAAAAATCCCATACACATGCACAGTTAATTGTTTTAGTTTAAAAAATAGGCCAAAAATGTATATAAATATATATTATTTACAAGAATCCAGTCTTATGTAGGCCAACTTGTGACCTGGATATGAACAACAGTGACCCCTGCAACCCAAAAAGGAAAAAGCGAGTAAACATAATGGATGGATAGATGAATGGATGGATGGATGGATCCTGTCTATTATTTTGTCTCAAAATGTAAAAATATAAAAACATGTTAACAATCATTGGATGGTTTTAGTTTTATAATTTCACACCTACTGGCCAGAAAAGCCTCCTCTAACAAACTTTAAGTGGCCCATGGGCCACCAGTTGATAATGACTATTGTATCAAGTTTTGCAGCTCTGGAGTTGTTTAATTTAGTGAACGATGGGGCAGAAATGGCTCTTTTGATCATAAAGGTTGTAGACACCTAGGCTAGATGGTTTACATGAAAATTTAGAAAGAACTCCAAAATAATATACTGGAAATAACACATTACAGCAATGGAACAAGAATTCAAGATTTGTTTTCTTTATTTCATTTCGAACAGTTAAAATATCAACTAAATGAAAACATGAAAAAAAAAACACAAATAAAAAGGTAAATAGTTCCACCAAAATATTCTGTAAATAAAACAAAAATGTTCGAATAGGGAGCAGGAAGAAGCAAAAGCGTATTCAATCCTGTCCCTAAGTTTACATGCAATCTCTGAATTCAGTATACATAAACTATGTACACATAAATATACCCGCGGATACAAATTTACTCTATGTCTTACAGATCAAAACTTAACACATGGACTGACAAATTAACAGTTAGAATAAGATAATTTTATCTCATTCATTTTTATACAAAATAATTTTGTAATCCTTGTATTTTTTTCTTGAATTGTGCAATAGTTTTACTTTGCTTAATCTCTTCATCTGACACAGTGAACACGGGGTTGCTTTAAAATTCAATTACATTTCCGTCTCAGTTCATACCTTCCCTTTCTATTCTTAAATAAGTTTTGAATATTCTTTGGAAGCATATTATTTTTAGCTTTGAACATCACCTGTGCAGTTTTAAATTGTACCAAATCCATAAATTGTATATGCTGTTGTCTTCACAATACCAAACATTGTGTACCATCCTTATTGCTTTTTTTCATTGTTCATATGTTTTGTAGATACATTTTGTATGTATCACCCCAAACTTCAACACAATAGTCTAAATATGTTAGTAACAGGGTGTAATAAAGATTGTGCAAAGATTTAATGTTCAAGATATGTCTTGATTTCCCAATAGCCCTATGGTTTTTACCATCTTATTACTTTGTACACAAGTATTTAATGTGGGGTTTCCAACAAAACATGTGGTCCAAAATTACACCCATAAACTTATTTTTAAACACTCTATCAATTAATACATTATTTATCTCCAGTTTAATATTTGCTTCAATTTTTTTTACGTTCAAACAACATACATTTGGTTTTAGATACATTTAAATATAATTTAATGAACATTTAAGTTTATCAATTTCTTTTCTGACAACATCCATTAGCTGCTTTAAATCCTTCCAAGAACAAAAAAAATAGTTGTATCATCTGCAAACACAACCTAATTAAATACATTTGTCACTCTACACATAATAAACAATTTGGGATCCAATACTCAACTTTGTGGGACGCCACAGGTAATATTCAAACATGCAAACTAGCCAATTATTCGCTTCCCCTCTCACTCCATACCAAGTTAAAAATGTGATTGCACAAAAAAATAACAAAAAAAACAACTGGTCAGAATATCTTGTTCCTTGTTTGTTGTCTGTTTCAGAGTACATTTCTGGACCCATGCAGTTAGTGACCAAACCCATAAGTAAACATGCTGTATCTGATACGTTCCATAGACTTTAAGGTTCATATGCATGTTTGAAAGTAAGTTCAACGTGTCCTCTGGTTCTCATGCTCCTTGTTGTGATTGCATTGTGAGATCTTTGCACCACTGAGCCAATCTGGTCCACATGTCTGCAGCTCTCTGCCTGAAAACAACTTGACCAACCCCTAACCAAAATGCGGTGGCCGACATGTAAAAGTTTAGTACTGTGGAGAAAAGATAGTGATCTACGGTTGTACCACTAAAGTTATGAGAAACAAAATTGTAGTCTTGCCAAATAGTTAAAAACAGAAAGTGAAACCCCTGCATGATGCCACTGATGGTGACCCTCACCTGACTTCTTAACCGTGGACAGGATAAGGATTGTCCATGTGCAGCCATATGCTGCATGTGCCTGCACAGGTAGACTACAGTGGCACCACTGGACATCATCGTAACCAAAAAAGTTGAATAGAAGTGAAACCTCTGTATAGAAATCAGAATAATATAGACATCTTTTTGATGTTCTATAAGATTTCTTTCATTTGTAATTTGGTAGTTTGTGGAGGTTTCATTGAATTCAACCAGATGTACGTTTAAAAGTTCCACAGTGAAGTCAAGCAAACCGAAAACGTTTTCCAAAATTATAACGCCGAATATGACTGGTTTGATGTTCTTCTTAATCCAGACGAAAACGTCTCCCTGGGCAGGAACAATCTGGGTGTAGTAAAAGAAGTTCAGCCAAACAGAGGATGATATGCTGACGGACAAACAGCAGACCGAGATCAAAAACGAGGCCACAGAGATCTTGTTGTCACTTTGCCCTTCGGAGAAGAAACCACCAAAAGTCAACATTAGGTAAACGGTTGTGCTGCCGACCAAAAGGGCCAGAAGAAACTTCAGAGGTTGCTTGATCTTTTCCCCATGTAGTGGATTCACCATGCAGACGATGAAAAACACATTCATCATGAAGTTAACAGCACCAACAGGTCCATTAACTAAAGCCCATGTTAGAAAGTCCATCTTTGTGTTGTTGTTCCAGGTAGTCACACTTCAGTTTGTGCACTTGCTCACCTTTGTGATGGAGACTAAGTAGAAGGAAGGCGGAGAGGCAATCCAGCTTTGTTTAGTGTAACAATTCTGGAGTATTTGCATCATATGCAAAATAATTATGAAAATAATTCACAGGAGTTTGAAATTATCTTTGAAAAACATTACGATTTAAATGATGGTCCTTGTTGCATTGCCATTGCTAAAACCACATGGGTTGACATGTTTGGTTTCCTTTCAGCCCAGAGGACAAAAGCTATTTCGACTATGAGTGGGGTAAAGTTAAACCAAACATAATTTATGCAGCTAAGCTAAATATGTATTTAGAACCCAGCACACAGCACAAATATATTGTTGTATTAACAAAGCTGGTGTTGTGCCACTTACACATTTAATAATAAAAAGGGAACATTTGAACATTTACCACTGTTTTGCATCACCTCTTCTTTTACCAACAGTCTGTGAGCGTTTGTGAATTATAAACACAGACTGTTGTATCGCTAAGTGTGAAATAAACAAATCAAAACCTCTTTAGTGTAGATTAAAAAATGTGAAGTGTAAATTAGTGTAAATTAAAAAAAAGCTTATTATTTAAATTAGGTTATGGTTCTGTTTCAAGTGAACATTTACATGCAACTGTACCTGGGAATTGTGATTTGCAAGAGTTTGTCAGATTAATGTAGCAGTTAGCCAACGATGCAAAAAGCAATGGTCAGAAATCAATATGTTCAACTAATTATTGTATACCTAGAATAAGTTACCTAAAGTGTACGTATGCTCATGTAATATAAACAGATTTTTTTTCTGCTTGCTCTTGACGAGGACGGATACTTTTTCTCCTGCTCCTGGCTACCTCCTGCTTTGCTCTTTGTCTTGATTCCTATCAGAGCCTCTCTCTCTACATATCCCCCAAATTGTAAATTATGGATCTGGTCAGCTGGTCTCTCAATGCATTAGACAAAAAAAATTTGACAAAAAGACAGGGCAAAGAATAGCCCTCATGCCCTGAAGGGACACTCGCAGCTGGATATACTATGGATTCCTGGGGCCAGTGGAAGATGCTGTGTCTGTCTGTATTGTCAGTTGAGGATGTAGAAGACGCATACATAATTGGATTTATGATAACGAGATTTTTGCTTTTTGGTATTGGCGGGTATCTGGCATATAAACAAATTCTGAAGACGGCAGCCGCGATTCTGGCAATTGTAAGGTTGCCTGCCTTGTATCATGGATGTAGCCAGGATTTTCTGAGGGGCGGTTCGTTTAAAGGAAAAGTGCAGCTTGAACAGACAACACGCCTCGGTGGTTCACTGGAAGTGCGTCGGGTTGCCACTCCAAACATTATCTCGACTCGGGTTCGATCCTCACTTGGTTGAACTTATTTGACGTTTGTCTTTTATTGGATGAAAAAATAGGAGTTTGTGTTAACCACAGGCATATGAAGTCTATGGTGCAACACAAGTTCTGTGTTAAGAGAGGTGGAAAGAGAAGGTATGGAGACGCCGCTAATGTCGAACCGGTTAACACCAT
>JARVJN010000254.1:21762800-21772943 GCA_031763805.1 Argolebias nigripinnis
TGTTGGCCATTTTAGTTAGTTTCCGTTGCTATTTATATCTATATTTTTATTTTATATTTACCTGTCCGCTGTGCTTGTTTGTTTCTATTGTACAGCACTTTGGTTGGCCTTGTTGCTGTTGTGCTCTATACTGTAAATAAATTGGTATGATATGGTATGGTAGACTACTGTTTTACCAGCCATCTTACCGGCACTGTTCGGAAAAAAACATTTACTCTATGTATTTGTGTATGTTACGTATTGTAGCATTTTGCTGTGGTTGACTGTCGTTCAAATGGCCTCAGGGAGGAATTATGGGTAAAATTATGTTAATTGTTAATCATTTCAGTTAGCTGTTTAGCTTTGTTCTTTTAGTGATTAGTGTGTTCTTGTTCATGTGTTCATTATATGTATGTTTGTGTTAGACCATTCAGAAGAGGAACCATGAGTGAGGGAGGTAGTTGTCATGAAGACCTGTGGGGTTCACTCTGTCTGTGTATTCAACAGCAAAGTCTATAAAACAACATCTGGTGATTGATTCTTGATCTACAAGAGCTGTATATCTCAGTAGATGTGTGCTGCCACATTATAGTATTTAATAAAAAAAAATAAAAAAAATCCTGTGTAAATATCTCATGTTACAATGTGGACAACCATGGCTTATATATGTACAAAAATTATATATTTTTAATTTAGTATTCATGGCTTGTACTCGGGTGCACTCTGAGGTCCAGAAATTATGGTATTTGTGCCTGCAGGACCTTCATGTCAGCAGTGAAATGTGCTGTTAGCAGCAGCGTGAATGTTATTGAACTGCTGTGAAGTTGTTTTCAGATGACAGGATTCTCCTTTGACCTGCATGAATTCTGACTAGCCTCACTTCAGATTTAAACTTAATTTCCTAAAAACTGAGGCTGTTCACACACTTATCTTCAGCAGGTAATACATTCATTGTCCAGAAGTTTTGCACTTCAAAGTGTCTGAACTATCTCTTTAAGCTATCAATTGCAGTGTGAACAAACACGTAGGTTTAGCTGCTGCATTGAGCCGTGGGTGTTTCAGCAGCTGCCTTAAATTTCATAAGGTCTGTTGGTGTTTTGGCACTTTTGACATTTCCCATCTTGTCTGCTTTAGATAAACATAAATAAATGAATAAACAAACAAACAGAAGAGAAAATATAAAAAACTGAAGATAAATTAAAAGTAGTTAAGCAAACTGAAAAGTAAATGGTTAGCCAAAAAATAAGTACATAAATAAAAAGTTAAAAGAAGCAGAAAATCAAATCTTACACCCTTCACTGACTCATGCACTAAAATATATATTTTTTAAAGAATCAGAAATTAGAGATTAAATAAATTCTGTGGGGAAAGTAATTAGTTTGAAAAATGCATTTAAAGCAGAAGAAGCATAAAAAACATTCATTATTCCCAACATTAACAGCCTTGCTGTCTACAAGTGTCATCATTTGTGTTCAATAAATGTGAGCTTTTAATTTTTTAAACAGAATCTGACTGATCTGGAGACATAAATCCACCTTGTTCCACGCTGCACACTCACCTCCCTGCTCGTCCAACATGACCAGAGTCCTGATGCCGGCATCTTTGCTCTGAGTTCCACAAACAGGCGGGGGGAGGCGACGAGATGTGAAACAAAACAGAGTTCAGTCAAAACAGGAAATCGAGTTCCCCAAACACAAACTTTTAGCCAGAATGTCACTTTGTGTCTGTGAAGTTCAAAAGTGTTTTTGAGTTCATGTTCGTTGAGATGTCGTGGTGCTCACATGAAGTTTTCCGTTTCATTGCTTTGTTTTAAATTCCCTTTGAAACATTCTGACAGGATTTCTCAACAAATGTCTTCATCTTGGACAAAGTTAAAGCAGAGTACCGTATGGCACATTAGACATCTGTCAATCAACTGTTATACAGAAATCTGGAGTGATGGCCTGGGGAAGAAAGGACCTTGTTGTAACTTTGACCTTGGTTTGTGTCCTCGACCTTGGAGCTAGGGTGATGAAGAGTGTGCACAACACTCCGCTGCCACGTACATGTCGCACCACACTACACATTGCATAAGTCCAAAAATGTCCATAAATAATCCATAAATACGTCACTTTGCCATATAAGTTGCATCTATTATGTGTCACCGCTGACAACCCAGAAATGTGGGCCGGTGTTGTGCCAAAAATGGATTGGCTGCCAAATGGCGATTGCGGGGGCGTGCACGGTGGAGCTGTCATTTCTAACTTGAATCCGGAGCCCGGTCACGCACGACCTGGATAAGGGCCGGCCCGGGCCATAATAATGTGCTTAATGTGCAGGCCAGGTCGGTGTCGAGCTTTTGATTGCATCAGTGGACGCTGACGATTCAATTAAATGGCAATATGGCTTGCCATACTATCACCAGCCGCACGTGGCTATTTGACCATAGACTGATCGGCCTTGAAAGAGGTAAAAAGTTCAGTTGAGCTTCAGATGGACTACTGCCAGCGATCCATCAGCCCAAATAGACGTTCATTCAGCCGCTGCACTCGAGACGTGCACAGCCATCGACCCAAACAGGTGCGATCACAAAATATCCAATGTCAGAGCAGGGTCCATGTCTGAATAATGCAGAATGCAGGCAGAAGCAGGGATTTAATGCACCCCACTCAGCTCCGATCTTCTGCACCTTTTATTTAGCCGCGCACGTCCATCGACTGTTAATAACTATACTATATAAGCTGTCAAAGCTTAAGTAAAAATGTCTGAGGTTTTTCTCGGGTTCTGACCAGTAATTACTGTTAATTTGTCGGGTTGGGTTAAGTTCGGAAATGATGTCTACGGGCGGGGGCCAGGTCGGACCTGATTTTTTGGGCCTGTATGCAACTAGTGCACGAGAAGACTTTAGCAGGAATTTAACAAGATTACCACCTAAAAACAATTATTTGTTTGCTTGAAATTACAGTAAAAGTGTGTCTCAGTTTAACTTTTCCTTAATAAATACACTTTAACATTCAAATCAGGTACATTTCAAAAGCAGATTAGCGGCTGTGAGTGCACGAAGAGGGAGGAGTTGCTGTGCATTTCTTAGAAATTTACCAAGACAACCACTTAAAAACAATTAGTTGTTTGCTTGACATTATAGTAAAGGTGTGTTTCCATTGAACTTTTCATTAATAAAAGCACTTTAATGGTCAAATCAGGTGCATTTCTCCTGGGTGGTGCAGAGAAATGCACCTGATTTGATGTTTGTTCCAGGAGTTCTGGAGTGAGATGAAGGTGGCTTGGTATAGCCAGCCAAGTGTCTCATTAATAGCAGTGTTTCCCCTACCATTATATAGGCAGGGCGCACCGCCCCGTCAACAGAACCGAGCGCCCCGTCTACCGAAGCCCCCCTCCCCCCACCCCACTCCAACCACCTGTCGGCACTGACAAAATGCTAAACTAGCAGCTTGCAGGTGCACTAGCTAAAAACCTAAAAGCAGCCTCTTCCCTCATGCTGAACCCTCACACTGACAATGCCCCCCAACACACACACACACACACACACACTCGAAAATAGTCAATACAAACAGTGCACGGCTCTCATTTGTCTGTCTCCCCCACCCCCCAAAAAAACTGTCTGTACAGACAGCGCGTGGCTGAGATGTGTTTGTCTCTCTCCTCTGCCCTGCTCCAAAACTGTAAAACTGTTAGTGCAAACACCGCACGGCTTTGTCTCTATCCCCACCTCCCCAAATCTGTCAGTACAAGTGCTGTGCAGCTCAAGACGTGTCTCTGTCTGTCTGTCCCCCTCCCTCCCCCCGGGACAAAAATCATGAACGAGATGAGCACCCCACCATGGCACATTATCTAGGGGAAACGCCATACCATGCTATACCATACCACACCATACCATACCATGCTATACCACACCACACCATATCATACAGTAGCTATACCATACCATACCATGCTATACCATACATACCATGCTATACCATACCATTCTATACCATACCATGCAATACCACACCATACCATGCTATACCATACCATACCATACAGTTGCCATACCATACCATACCATGCTATCATACCATACCATGCTATACCATACTATACCATACCATGCCATACCATACCATGTTATACCATGCTAAACCATACCGTACTATACCAGAACATACCATACCATCCATTCCATACCATACTATACCATACCATACCATGCTATACCATACCATACCATGCTATACCATACCATGCTATACCATACCATACTATACCATACCATGCCATACCAGCTTTATTTATGGAGCACTTTAAATACAACAAGAACAAAGTGCTTTACACATAATAAAACAGTCATACAATCAGATAATAAAGAACAATTAAAATGATTAAAGTCAACAGCTCAGATGGTGTCAAAACAAGCCAATGAGAAGAGATGGTTTTAAGCAGGGATTTAAAAACAGACAAGGAAGAAGTCTGTCTGATGTTCAAGGGAAGGTCGTTCCACAGTTCAAGAGTTGCCATAGCAAAAGCACGGTCTCCACTTAGCTCACGCTTTGTCTTCGGCACACTCAAGAGCAGCTGATCAGTTGACCTGAGGGATCGAGAGGGTGTGTAGGGATATAGCAACTCGGATAGATAGGGTGGGGCAAGTCCATTCAGAGTTTTAAAAGCAAATAAAATAGTTTAAAAATGAATCCTAAAATGTACAGGTAGCCAGCGCAGGGAGGCTAAAACAGGAGAAATGTGGTCAAACTTTGGTGTGCCAGTTAAAAGCCATGCAGCAGCATTCTGTACCCTCTGAAGCTGAGAGATACACAAATCTGATTCCTTTATAAAGTGTGTTACAGTAATCCAGCCGAGTGGTCACAGAGGCGTCTTTACTTTAGCCAGCTACCTCAAATGGAAAAAAAAAAAGATTTAACTGCTTTAACGTGGTTTTCTAATTTTAGTCCAGCATTGATTTTGACCCCTGGGTTTGTAATAGTTGGCCTGATTTACTGGGCCAAGGAACCAACATCTACATTGGGAGTCTCGGTGGAGCTTCCAAAGACCATCACCTCAGTCTTTTCCTCATTAAACTTTAAGTAGTTCACAGCCATCCAGGCTTTTATTTCCTCCAGACATGAAAACAGAGGGGTCAGAGTGTTAGAGTCCTTTTTCTTTAGCGGGACATATATCTGTGCATCATCCGCGTAACAATGAAAGCACACAAGCACATTCATCTGGCAGGAAGCGTAAACCCTTACTTTGAGGCGTTACAACCCTGCGAGTCACTAAAAACCCAAAGATACACAGTTTTAATTGCAAGAGGTCTCAAACAGGGGACAGAGGGGGCCACAATGGGAATAAATTAGCTATAATTATGCCACAGTTAAGCCAGCTGAGAGCCAGCGATGAAACTCCTTAAGAGTGATTGGAAGAAGATTCATTCACAGTAATAATAGGATCATGTAGGTTTTGTGCAATAGAAGTGAAGAGAAACATGTTCTTTCAAAGCAAACCCGTGAATATTTTATTAAATTTTCTTGCATGTGTCTTGTCCAGGTTTTCTGCAGCTGTCTCTCCACGATCAGGTTCTGCTGCTGGAGAGCTCATGGCTGGAGGTTCTTATGATCGGACTCATCTGGAGGTCCATCCACTGCCCGGGAAAACTCATTTTTGCACAGGACCTGGTGTTGGACAGGTAGAGAGGAACCTCACCTGACGCCCGTATTGACCAACACATTTTAACGTCCATCTCTCTGTCCCTGCTTTTGCGCCATGTTTCCCTTCTCCTCCCGCAGACCTTCAGAGTGATACATCAGCATCGTAGTTTTTCCATTTTGCACCTCGCCAGCTATTGTGCCACGCTAACACATCTGTGACAGAGTGAAAGATTAATTACGTGTTCCCCATAGCGAGGAGAGCAGCCTCTCTAACCTGAAATATCCGCACCTCATCATCGCGGGGCTGAGCTGGGAACCAGGACGGAGATTTAATCAAAGCCTCGACGCAAAGAATGAAGGAAATTGAAGAACAGCAGAGAGAGGGAGATGACAGGAGGAGAAGCAAAGGAGTTAAATGATGAATGACGAACATCGAGATGCAGGGGGACATTGGGACAGGGGTGTTTTCTGCAGGCACGGCTTGTTCCCTTCGTTTCCCCCTCGTGTTTAGAGTAAACAGGCTGGTCAAACCTCAGAGAGAGGAGGGAGACATGCAGACAGACAGGGCTTTTACCCTCTGATGGTTCCGTCTGATCAAAAGTGTATTACAGAGTATTATCTCTAAAACCTGGTCCCTGAATGAGTGTCCTCACCAATTGGACATGATGACTAAAATGCTGCGGGTCAGGCTTGACACATTCCCTTGCCTCTGAGCTCTCTGAGTTTATCTCACACTGAAGGAACTGGATATTACCCATCTTCACCTCACTTTTCAGCCGTGCTGGCAAATGGCGCGTCGCAGCGATTCGGTTGTTAATTCGCCCACTTTTCCTGAGATTTCACGGCTTCGGATGCGTCACGTTCTTCGCCAACTCTGGTTCCAGTTTTCTCATCGTCGCGGACTCTTCTGCGTTTTTATGTCCTCCATTTCTGTGTTTTGTTTGTAACGTAAACTCTGCGTTGCAGGAGCGAAGGCGACTGCGTCGAGGGTATGACGGAAATCTTCGACATGCTGCTCGCCACCTCTTCTCGGTTTCGCATGCTCAAACTGCAACCCGAGGAGTTTGTCTGCCTCAAAGCCATCATCCTGCTCAACTCTGGTGAGGCTAAAGCCCCTTCTCCTGAAACCTCGGCCCAACGTGAAACGCCACAGCGAATCTGCATTGGGGGAGTTTCGCCAATTGAAACGAAAAGCTCCAAAAGTTTCACAGTTGTGTTTACGTCGCAGGGTTCTGTCTCTGCTCCCGAGAGTAAATATTGAACGGTGTCAAAATCCGCCCACAGAGGTGTAGCTCTGAGAGCTGCTCCGACACATTAGACGAACAGAGTGTTCTGGAAAGACCTGTAGCGTCAATATGCCTGATAACAGTTGCCATGGCAGTGTGAGACAGCGTAGGGGTGTGTGTGTGTGTGTTTGTTGTGGAGGTTGAGACATTTTATATAGGAAACGGAGAAGACTAAAATACCTGCAGGATGAGACTGACTGCTCAGCCGCTGGAGCATGATGAACTTTTGATTAGTTTCTGATGATCCTGCGTCCTAAATGTCTACTCCTGTGTTCACTAAATGAGTCACATCTAATAACTTCTAATAAAAAAAAAAAAACCAGAATGCTGTTTGTGTTTCCGCTTCGGATTGAACCAGAATGTCTTGTTTGAGAAGTTGGAGAATATGTGGTAAACCGGTGGGTTTCTTTTTCCAGGTGCCTTTTCTTTCTGCACCGGCACGATGGAGCCTCTTCACGACGGAGCGGCGGTGCAGAACATGCTGGACACCATCACCGACGCGCTCATACACCACATCAGCCAGTCGGGATACTCGATTCAGGAGCAGGCGAGACGACAGGCCCAGCTGCTCCTGCTGCTGTCCCACATCAGACACATGAGGTAGACGAGGCCCCAAACCCTCATTCTACTTCAACAGTCGTCTCAAGTTATTAAAAAAATAAAATAAAAACCACAGTTCTGAAGCTTTACAGAACTCTGTAGAGCTGCTGTTTGGTTCCTGCAGTAGGTTTTAGAAAAGCTTGATGCTTGAACTCATACCAGTAAGAATCATAGCTTGTTGTCAAGCCAGGTGATAAATAGCCACATTTTAATAACTACGTATCGTTTTGAAGCTTTGGAGATAAAGAATTACAAAATATTGCCTCAATATGGACAAAAACTCCTCGTTGTGACTCATTTTGCAGCTAGGTCACATTTCCTGACAATTATAGACCTTAATGCAGTAAAAAACAACAAACAAAAAAAACAGACCTACTGTCGCTAATTATAATAAAACCAACTGATCTCTCTTTGTAAACACAAATCTGTTGAGAAACCTAATTCTCATTATCTGTATTTAAATTTATTTTATTTAGAAATACAGTAAAAAACTAAAATTGTTAAATATGAAACAAGCAGATGAAATTGTTGTTAAAAGTTTATCGTAACTCAGGGGTTCCCAAACCTGGTCCTTGAGGAACACCATCCTACATGTTTTAGTTGTTTCCTGCTAAGACACACCTGATTTTAATAAATGGCTTCTGCAGAGGAGAGGAAGTAATTAAACCACTGAATCAGGTGTGCTGGAGCAGGGACACAGCTAAAACATGCAGGATGGTGTTCCTCAAGGAACAGGGATGGGAACCAGTGTAGCTGAACAGTATTTAGTATCACAACAAACAACTGGAGAGATAAAAACACATTAGCCTTAACCTATTTTATTAGTTTTCACCATGCAATAAGTAAATCATCTGACAAAGTATTAATTTAATTCTAAGAGATAAAGACCTTGTAAATGTTATAATGCATGCTTTAAAGCGAGGGGCCATAACTCCGGTAATAAAGGGTGCAGGACAAAATACAGGCCTACAGGGAATAAATATGTACAGACTTACTGCGGAGCATCGCGACAATACTTCCCTCCAAGTTTCATCAAATTCTTTTAAAATGTGAATGAGTTGTCGACCGGATGGAAGGTGACTCTTTAAGTGTAAAGAATGTCCATAGCTAAAGTTACTTGACTCATTATTCACATACTGAAGAGGGAATCCTGAAGAAGTCCAGAGAAGAGTTTTATGTTGTAAACCAGACTCTTTCAGTCTGGTTTTAAACAGTTACACAGCACAAAAACGGCTTTAGTTAGAGTTTGTAACGACATTCTGTTAGCAAATGATTCTGGTCAGTTTGCGATCCTTGTACTCCTGCTGCTTTTGATACTGTTGACCACAATATCGTTATATCGAGGTTAGAACACTGGGTTGGGATTACAGGTGCAGCATTAGAACCCCATTCTTACCTAAGTGACAGGAGTTTCTGTGTTAAGTTTGGAAATACAGTAGTGTATTTGTGTCAGTGTTTATTTCCTGTGGGGGTCCCACAGGGCTCGATTCTTGGTCCTCTTTTGTTTTCCCTCTATCTACTCCCTTTGGGGTCAATCCTGAGGAAACGTGGTCTTTCATTTCATTGTTACGCTGATAATTGTCAGATTTATCTGCCTTTAAAAGTTATCTTAAATAGTTCTTGCTCCATTTACTCTCTGTTAAAATGTCTTGACAACATTAAGGCATGGATCGCTTCACATTTTTTAAGTTTGAATGATCAGAAGACTGAAGTCATGTTTAGCCCTAGCTCTACCGCCGTCTCTGATCCTGTAAACTTGGACTCTCTTCAGCCAGTCTGTTACGAATCTTGGGATGGTTTTAGACTCTGACTTTAAGTTTAACAAACAAATCAACTCTGTTCTGCAGAAAAGCTTCTTCCAGTTAAGGCAGATAGCTAAGCTTAAGTCAGTATTGTCCAGATCTGACCTTGAAAAACTAGTCCATGCCTTTATCACTACCGGACTGGACTACTTTAACACACTTCATGTTGGGGTCAGCCATGTCTCCATTTCACGTCTCCAGCTTGTCCTGGTACTCTTAGGTTTGATGATCACATTACATAAGTTTTGTCTTCCCTTTACTAGCTCCCTCTACGTACCAGAATTGATTTTAAAATTCTCTTGCTAACCATTAAGTGCATAAATGGTCTTGCACCCTCACATTTCTCTGAGCTACTGGAACCATATGTTCCTTCTCGGGCCCTGAGATCATCTGATCAACAGCTTTTGGCTGTTCCAAAAACCAGATTGAAGCTCAGAGGTGATCGACTTTTTCAGTCATGTGCCCCAAACTTTGGAACAATCCATCCCACAACATCAGGCAGGCTACTTACACTTCCTGTTTTTAAATATTTGCTAAAACCACATCAGTTTTCCGTGGCTTTTTACACAGTGTGTGACTTTAGTATTTTATTGCTCTGTGTTTGTTTTTCTTTCAATGCTTGTAATTTTCAGTGCCATCATTAATTTTATTGTTACTTTTTTCCATGAAATTACAGGTAGTCCTCGACTTACGAACGAGTTTCGTTCCTATGGGCGTTTGCATGTTGAAAATCGCCGTAAGTCGGAAAACACACTAGCCGCCACTTATACAAGTAGGCTACATGTACGGTACTGTACAGTTACCAAGCACTTCGCCTATCCTAACACAGTACCCTACATAATTATCAAAAAACAC
>JARVJN010000254.1:21783292-21795282 GCA_031763805.1 Argolebias nigripinnis
TCTTTTTCACCTCTTTACCACATTCCCCATTTTCCTGGACAGTGGACCCCAAGTACTTGAAGTCCTGCACCTTTGTGGCCTCTGCTCCTTGTAGCCTCACTGTTCCACCAGCCTTGATCTCAGTGGTCAAATAAAGGTTAGCAATAACAAAACGAAAAAAATGTCTAAAAATAAAACCAAGAGCAGAAACAACCTTTGACAGAACGGTACATTAAACTGAGCTAAATCTAAACTCACACCAGCCATCATTTTGTCCACAACCCCGTGTGTGTGCAGGTGGAAAATTATGCAAATAGTTTTATGGCACCTGAGAGAAATGTTTCAGTTTGTCTTGTGATAAGATTTCATTCTTCTTCTGCTGCCTTTAATTTTATAGGTATTTTTATTTTCTTTGTTTTGAAATAGCTTTGTGTTTTTTAATTGAAATGAATAAATAACTAAACTAAACTAAACTAAACCAGTCTGCCTCCCAGTCGATGGCGTCAGACATACAGGTGGGAATCTATTTCATTACAACACACATACAGCTTTTAGATACTCAGATTTTTACATCTGGACATAAACCTAAAGACGTGTTCACCTGAAAATGGACAAATTGTGTGAAGGTGGTTGAAATGTGCAGCAGCAGATGCTGCAGTTCTTTAAAATGTCCACATGGTGTCAGTATCGAGCTTCCATCACCTGACAGCTGCTTTTAAACCAGCAGGAGGCCCACGTGCTGGACTCTCTAAAACTATGCACTGATGTGCATGAGGTGAAATCTAAAACTGATTTTCAATAAATTAATTTTGTTGATTTAATGTTTTAAATAATCTTTTAAGCTGTCTGTGGTGTTTAGAAGGTATAAATATTCATGAATGAGGAAGAAAATATTGTTTGTCTTATATTTCAATACTGATTAAAATAAAATTTTGTACCAAGTTTTCTCCAAATTGAGCCAATACTAAAGACTTTTGCATACTGAAACATTTTCATATATTATTTAAAAATATTTACCATAATAAAGCATTTAAAGTAAAGAAACTTGATACTCAGCCTCCAGGAAAAGTCTAAAAAAACGGTCCAAAATCTGCAGGATGCCACGGAGGTGATCTTCCCTGCAGCTTGGCTCAGGAGGACGAACATTTGTCATCAGGGTGTGACAGAAAAGACCTTGATGTCCGCAGACTCTGTGGTTGGTCCTAAAGTGCTGGAGGGGTCAACAGGACCTGGGAAGTGTCCTGCAGATGCAGTTTATTGACCTGTCATGAGCTTTGCTTTCTTCATTGCAAGTCCTGCAACAAGCTCAGTTAAATGCCAGCTGAACAAAAATATCAGGAAATCACTTTGCAGCTAATGAAACTAAAATTAATATAGCATGATTTCCAACTACGTCTTCTGTGCTACGAGGCTTTTATTTTGTCCTCAGAAACTGCTGAACCTGCAAACTAATTTATTCACTGAACCATTTTACAACTGACCCTTTATGCGCATTCCATTGTCAAATAATTTTAAAATGCCTGGTTTGACTGAAGACCTGCCACTTTTCATTAACCCTCTTTCCCTGTTGGCTCAGACTAGCAGCACAATGATAAAACACAGAGGTGCTGGTGTTCAAGCTTGCAGGCGAAGACATCTGCTTTGCTGCATGAATATTTGATAAAACCGATTTTTTTTTTATCAATTTGTTTTTTAAAGAGATTCATTTTAACCTGTCACATGGTGAGAACAGACTGTTCTCACCTGTTCTGAACAGTGTCAGCTGTTAGTTTCAGCTTGTACATTGTAATGAAGACTTTTTCCTCCCACCTCACTGGCATGTATCATTAAAGTGTGCGGCAGAAAGAAATGAATGTAAAACATGATTAGTTCCTGCTGGATGTGAGTCTGTGACAAAGTTAAGGCTCAAAGCAGTCTGCTGGCTCCTCAGAAAAATAATACTATTCTCACTTTTTTATGTATAATGTTTCTGTTCAGTGCTCTGAGATGACTTTGGTTGTGACTTGGCGCTTTATAAATAAACTGAATTGAAGATTTGTCTTTTGAATAATCTGATTGGGATCATTCTGTGGACGGATTGTCTCTGAGTCCTGATTATCACCACTTGCTTTTTGTTGTACTCAGATTTATCTATGAGGATAATCGATAGTTTACTTAAAGTTAGATGGAAAAAACAGGTGGCGCAGTTGGTAGAGCTGCTGCCTCTCAGCGAGCAGGTCGGCCCAGTTCAAATTCGGGCCACGGCCTTTCTGGATGGCGTTTGCATGTTCTCTCCGTGCTGCGTGGCTCCCTTTCAGTCGTACACTCAGTACAACCTATAGGATTGGGGGAATTGCACCCCCGCGCATTCACCTGTGAAGTTTCTTTCATCACGCCTGTCAAGGCCAATGAGATTTCTGCATGGCCAGGAGGTCCCGCCCTCCTGGTATGTAGCATGCAGTGCATCTCATTTCCACCATCTTATTGCACTTCACCTCGCTTCAACCTGATCAACGCGGGACCCTTGTACGTGACTCAACTGTCCGACTGGAGGTGAGCACGCTCCCTGCCCAGGGCGTCACTACAAGGTATATGTGCCCTGCATACTGCTTAGTCTAACTTGCTAACTAACCTTCTCGCGTTTAGCCCGGCTAACGTTTGAGTTCTGTCGCTGTTTCGCTAACCTGTTTAGCCGAACCAACGGCGATGTTCTTCCCACTGCTTGCTAACTAAATTTGTCTCACGTTTAGCCGAGCTAACGTTCGAGTCGCTGTCACTGTTTTGACGGCCTGTTTAGCCCTGCTAACTAGCCCACCAGTACCTCCCGGTTAGCCCTGCTAACAAGGTTCTTCGACCAGCACAGTCGGATTTCAGACGTTCAGCCCAGCTAACGTGCAAATTGCTGTCGCTGTTTCGACGGCCTGTTTAGCCCTGCTAACTGGCCTATGAGTACCTCCCTGTTTAGCCCTGCTAACGAGGAGGTTCTTCAAACAGCACAGTCGAAGAGGAGGATTTTCTGCTTTATTACCTGTTTAGCCCGGCTGCTAATGAGTAATTTTCTACGCCCACAAAGACAGCGAAAGACCCACTACTGTCCGAGGCTCTCAGGCCGATGACGGAGCTGGAGTCTGACGAAATGGAGGACATTGTGATGCTGAGAGCTTATCCACTCACTGGGCTAAAGGAAAGCTCTCAGATGTTAACCACGTCGGAGTTCAAGAAACCCCGATTGAATGGACAAGGGCAAGCAGATAGAATCCCTTCCAAACAGAAGACTAACAACACGAGAGTCAAGTACGACATGCAAGACATGCTGCTGTCAGACGAGATCTCTCTAACGGCCTCTGGCGAAACCTCCGACGACAAAGCGGAGCAAGGCATTGAAGAGGAAGCAGAACTTTTCACAAGAAGCTGCAGCGGTGCCTGTCGAAGCAGACGGCTCCACTCCAGCTCTGTTTGACCTGTGCCGCAGGGTGGCCGAGTCTTTCAAGGTGCAGTGGCCTGCATCTCACCATGACAACAACAGTCAAGGATGGCGGGAAACTATTTCCACCCAAGGTAACAAACCTCGGTGAGGCACAACATGTTGGTGTTCCCAGATTTTTTAACTGAGCTCACGTGATCATGGTCGGCACCCAGAGCACAGCTGTCCCTCCCCCTCTCCCAGTTCCTGGACTTGTGAACATGGAGCTGGCGGGTCTGTCTCCCCCCACCCCATTGATGAAACGCTGGCAGCGCATCTGGTGCCCAAAACGTCAGCCACTGAGCCCACGCTACCCAGCAAACAATGTTGTTTTTCAGCAGTGCAGCTGGAAAAGATCTACTGCGCACAGTGCCTTGCGGCCCGTGCGCTCAACACGGCCTCAATGCTGCAGGCGTACCAGGCAGAAAAGCTGAAAGAACTACAGGAAGCCACCAACTCAAAGGAAAAGACAGCAGAACAGCTGGAAGAGGCCCGCAGGATGGCAGATTTTTTCTCCGCCTGTCGGGCACAACAGCAATCGCTTTGGGTAAAAGCATGGCTGAAGCGGTTGTCGCACAGTGACACCTGTGGCTCACCTTCACTGAACTGCCAGAGAGTCAGCGCTCCACCTTCCTCCAACAAGCAGTTGAACCCACAGGCCTGTTTGGAGGAGCTTTGGAGAAGATCCAGAACCGATGTGACCTAAGGAGAAAACAAGAGGAAGCCCTGCGTGAAGGAATGCCGAGATGGCATTACTCCCAAGCCAGGGACTCCAGCAGTCACATGAGTGCGCCTTCACAGCAACATTCTATTCCCCGATACCCCGCACTCAAGAGACCCACACTTGAGGCTGAACAGCAGGCGACGTCCACAGTGGAGCAGCACGGACGACCCCCCTCCCGGACAACAGGCATAATCAAAACACTGCTTCGTTCTGAGGCAGGCCGGGCAGCCCAGAACCTCCTCAGCAGTGAGAGAGAGGAAACAGAAGTCAGCCTAACCCTGCAGCTGTTTCCAGAACATTCAGAGCTCTTCCACCCACTGGGCAAAAGGAAAGCCTCTGAGTTTTTACCCATGTCAGAGTTCAAGAAACCCCAATTGAATGGACAAAATGTTTGTTGACACACAAAACACACTCCACTGTTTGTACAATAAAAATAAATTGTTGTCCTTGAACAATAATAAAAGCACACTGTGTTCAAACTGCTCTGTGTCACGAGTCAGAATTAAAGGGAGAGTCCAACCATTTTTTTCATAAAACAAAGGTCAATAAAGAGGCCGGAGCACCGTCTCACGCAGACAGCCCCCCCGCCTCTATTAAAACTTTGTCCACAAGAGGGCCCAATGAGCACTCAAATGAAGCCGGAGTGCCATCTCATGCAGACAGGCCCTCCGCCCCCATCAAAACGTTGTCCACAAGGGGCCCAATGAGCCCACAAATGAACACACCTCTCAGGATTGCTGCTCACGTGAGAGCATGGTCAGCATGCGCACCCTCGCAATGGATCATGGGAACTGTAGTCAAAGGTTACAGACTGCAGTTCATCAGGCCTCCCTGGCAGTTCAATGGGATAATAATGTCAATGATAAGCCCAGATCTTGTCCCAACAGTGAAAAAGGAGATTTATTCACTCCTAGAAAAAGGGGCAATAAGGGTGGTTCCTCCTCAGGAAGCAAACGATGGCTTCTACAGCTGCTACTTTGTGATTCCAAAGAAGGACACGGGACTCCGCCCGATATTAGATCTGAGACGTTTAAACAAGCGACTGAGGTCTTTCAAGTTCAGAATGTTGACATTACGCCAAGTAATGCAATCTGTACGCCCAGGGGACTGGTTTACGTCCGTGGACCTATAGGATATTTAGTGGAAGTCAGTATTAATACTGACCTCTTTACCTTAATTAATTTGCTTATTCAGATTGAAAAGTATTTCACGGATTCTTTTTCTTTAAAGATTTACCCAATATTTCTGTGATCTGTTTATGATGGATGAATAAATCATAAAACCATTAAGTGACAATGGAAACGTTGATTTTAGTTGGTATGCCTCATCAAATTGAATAGATAATCTAGAATAGAAACGATCGAATCGGTTCAATTTAGAAATTGTGAGACCAGTTGACTTCTGTTGTGACTTGGTGCTATTATAGAAATAAATTGAATTAACTTTTAAACGAAAAGCCAGGTTTTCTTGTAACTTTTAGCAGCCAAATGCAGGGGGAGGAGGGCCAGCAAAAACATTTCATAAACAGAGAGGTGGGCAGGGGGCACGGCAACAGGTTTGTCTCTACATGTTGACAATGTGGTTGCAAAAAGAAAACATTTCATACAAGAATAAAGGAGTGGTAATAGCTACTAAAATTTGATTAGGAGGGGATTGATTATTTTCACGACTGAGCACAAATTTAATTTAAAGATTAATAACATTACCGGTTGTTTGTGGCTATGGACGGTCTTCTCTGTTCCAGGACTTGTGGATCCACAGATTTCTAGTTTTCCGGTTAGTCCTGATAAGCAACCCTGAAAATGGACAACAGCTTTAAAGCTCAGGTACGAGGAAGTGAAAAGAACAACAAGAAGCCTGAGCTGCAGTCGACCTGCTGGGTGTCCACAGCCTCCAGCCTCCTCTTCAGCCCCTCCAGATCCGAGCTGACCTCCCTCTGCAGAAGCCTCAGCCGGTTCCAGATCACATGGACCTTCTCCCGGGCCTCCAGACACTCGGTGCTCTGAGCCGGCGCGTGCTCGCCCGGAGGTTTGGTGCTAACCAGCAGCTGCGCCGACAGCTCCTGCAGGGAGGAGACTTTCTGCTGCGAGTCCAGCAGCTCACGCTTGATTTGCTGCAGGAGGAGAAACAAACAGGAGTAGATCCACGATGGTCAACAACCAGCGTATGTACAGAGAATAGACATCACAGTTACAAGTTGGTGCCAACATTTAGTTCTAATATGGCTCTCAGACCGAACAGTGATCACCACAGCACATAAAACCCTCTCTGCACACAAACGCACCGTCAGTGTTTCGTAATGAGCTCGTATCGTTTCGCGGTCTGCTTTCAGAGGGACGGGCACCACCTCATTCCTCCTGCGGTCGATGTTCTCCAACCACAGCAGCAGACCGTGACTCATCTCATGAAACTCCTGGAAAAACACACAGACTTCCTCTTAGTCACATTTGTTACAAAAAAGAAGCCGTTCTGAGGCAGAATAAAGGTGTTTGTCATGAAAAGTTACATCGTGAGAAGCTTTGGTGCAAAGAAACCTTTTTGTCTTGGGTTATATAAGTAACCTTTTCAGCTGCAGAAATCTTACAGCCTTGTGTTTTCATTTTGATGCAGCTGCACGCCATTGACATTTATATTTACCATATTTTTTGCCATATAAGTCACACATTTTTGCATAAATTTGCAAGTCTTGCGACTTATACACCGAAGCAACTAACAGGTAGTCCTCGACTTACGACGGAGTTCCGTTCCTGCACGGCGTCGTAAAGCGAATTTCGACGTAAGTTGGAACATACGTACATACTGAACCATATACGTACAGTACTGTATTTTACCAGGCACTTAGCCTATCCTAACACAGTACCCTACATAATGATCAAAACACATACATTTGGAGCCATAATGAAGGAAAAAAGAGTTAATAACCTACTGGTATACCGGTACTGGTGAAGCCGTCCCTCCTCCGTATTATCTATTGCGTTTACGTTGTAAAACTGCCGTCCAGCTCGGTCCATCCTCCGTACGTATTTGTTTACGACGTAAAACCGCGTTCACAGTACCGGTACACACAATAACAGTAAGCTGTATTATGTACAGTTTTGTTTTGTTTTTTGAATATCCTGAGTACCAGACTTAGCTTTTTTAGAGAGTACAGGGCAGCTGTAGCCTCCGCAGCTAGTAAAACAGGAAACTGCGTAACTCGGCTTTTCAAAATAAATTTTTCAAAATAAATTTTTAATTTGTATTATTATTATTTTTTTAATGGGAGGTGCGTCTTAACCGCGAAACGTCGTAACTCGAGACCATCGTAAGTCGAGGACTATCTGTATTTATGTTTTTCCCCCATATTTATAACCCAATATTTGGCTGAGATCTGATGATTTCATTAATTCTGACATGGAAAATACTGAACACTGTCACCCAAGCAAAATGCAGCTGATTTGACCATTAAAGTACATTTATTAAGGAAAAGTTCAACTGACACACATCTGTGCTATGTCGAGCAAACAAATAATTGCATCTGCGGCCGCCGTTTGCAGCCCACTGATTTATGGCACAACACTGCCCCCTGTTTCCAGGTGGTCATTGTTGACACATAAAACGTGTCAAAGGTGATGCATAATAGATGCAACTTGCATGGCGGTGCGACGTGTATGAGGGAAAATACGGTAAATAAATGTTTTGTACTAGAAGCCACAGTTATCGTGCTGCAGCCCGTGTCACTTTCAGTACCTGGCACTGCATCAGCGCCCTCTGCAGCTCCTCTCGCCAGTCCTCCAGCGAGGCGCCGAGTCGATCCCAGCGCGAGTTCATCTCCTTCAGCCGGTCCCGCAGCTCCCAGGCCTCCTCAGAGTCGGGCTCTGATTGGAGGAAGTCTGCGCTGCTCAAGTTTATGGAGAGGACCTCTGACTTGTGAGCTTCCATTACCTTCTGCAGCTCCTGAGTGGAGGCGACATCAGAGCAGGGTGTATTTATAGAGGCGTGGAGACACATTTATGGTGCTACTAGATAACAGAAGCTGAGAACAGATGAGGCGCTGACATATGAGCATGCAGCAGAAAGAATCGCAGACAGTACATGAAGGATTGTGGTCTTGACTGCACGAGACACTGGCACATTTCTGTTTAAGTGTCCTGAAGGACACGTTTTGCCCTCAAGTTTAACATTTTATGCACATCATGTACATCAACACTAAACCAACCTTGAGCTTCTTGATCCTCTGCTGGATGCTGTGTATGTTGGTGCTGGCGTCCAGCCCTCGCAGTCGGCTCAGTTCGGCCTCTGACTGACCCAGCCAGGCCCTCGTGGTCTGCAGATCTGAAATCAGCTGCTGCCACTGCTGCAGGTTTTGTTTATGTCGGTGCTTCTCGCTGAGAGACTGAGCCTGGACCAGCTCCCAGCGCTCAATAACACCTAAAGGTCCAGAGGAGATGGATAAATAAAGATTGTAATGGTAAAAATAATCTGTTCTGCGTGTGTGTGTGTGTGACCGACCTGCGTTCTGTGCGTCTGTACCGGTGGGGTTGGTGAGACCCGTCATGTCATCCTCGTCTTCGGTCAGCTCTTCCTCTGCTCTCTTCGCTGCGTCGATGCTGCCTCGACAGTCTCCCATCAGACGCATCTGTGACGATCAGACAGGTGACACGTGTTTATTAAAAAATATTAAAGTTTACCTTAAAATAACGTCTTTAGACAGAAAACGTACGTAGCCCATGTACGTGGAGTCGACGTCGGGGCTGGAGCGGTTGGCAGCGGCCTCCCTCTGCTGGAGGTGGTAGCGTCCTGCGTCCAGCGCCTGGTCCAGCTGTCTCAGACTGGCCTCCAGCTGACCCGGCTCCCCTGCACCACAAACCACACACAGCTCAGGCGACTACAGAAGTTACTGCTCGCATGCCGTTGTTGTAAAATGAAGCCGGATCGCCGTGCGTTAGTGCAACAATGGAAACGGGGGAAAGGTTTTGCACACCGATTTGATTAGCGATGGAATTAACGAGGAAAACAAGCAACGTCTTTCGATATGGTCGTTTTCACATGCAGCTATGAAAGATGGAGCATCTGGTGTGAATGATAACTCAAAGTGTGGTTAACAAGCATCTGTTAAAAAAACAACACAAAGATGATGGCATGCTCCACTGACTCGTGCTGTTTCATACCAGAAGACGATTTCAAAGTGTTCTCGGTCAGTTTTATATAGGCCTCTGGGCTCTCTGGGATAACTACATCTGGGTGGGAAGAAACACACAACATACACCACTTACACTGGAGGCCTGATGGAGACAGTCAGTGTGACAAAGCAGGACGAGCCGACACAAATATGAATCTTTACCGTCTCTGAATTTAGATTTCTGTCTGTTTTCTAATGACAGAAAGTGCACTTATTCAACCAAACACCAACAATAGTAGCTACACTTGAAGCAATATGGAGTCTGCAGGTGAACTGGAATTTTATCTTTACAGATTACCGTGCTTGAAACTGATTGTTGTTAGCAAATCAGTGTATAATAGTAGAACAGTTTAAAGTGTCTGTAATTCTGCATGCTTGCTTTTTTTTTTTGGGCATTGACTGGCTAAACTAATTTCAGATGCACTGAGTTTTAGAAGAAAAAAAAAACTAGTCCCACTTGACAATAAAGGCTCCCCTTAAAGATGGCTAATAAATAGTTTATAGATATGTTATTAATTAATCTAAAAAAAACTTTATAAATCAGTAATAACTGCTTATTAAGCATTAAGGGAGAGAAAGATACAAAACTGACTAGTTTGTTGCCAAATCTGTTCAACTATACATTCCATTTAGTTGTTATATTCAACATTTCAGACTACTTGTAAGTTACTACCTTGTAAGCACAATAAACATTTGTAAAACAATTTCTTTTAGAATATAATATTAGTTGTAGATGCTTGTAATGCAGTGATAAAGTCCAATATTATACGCTGAAGAAATAGGTTTACAAATGCTTATTGTACTTACAAAGTATTCTGAAATGTTGAAAATAACTAAATTAAATCTATAGGTGAACAGATTTGACTCACTATTTGGCAACAAACTAGTCAGTTTTGTCTTTTCTCGTCCTTAATGCATAATAAGCAGTTTTAATGATTTATAAAGTGTTCATAGAGGAATTAATAGAGTATCTATAAACTATTCTTTAGCCATCTATGAAGGAAGCCTTACTGTAAAGTGGTACCGAAGAATTTTTCACAATCTGTGAAAACATGCGGCCGTTATAGAAGCATCTCTGCTTTTTGGTTGTTTCTTCATAACTTTGTGGAAAGCTGGGCTCATGTTAGATAAATGAACAAATTAACATCTTTGTTCCCTTTAAATTCATAAATTCATTTATTAGTAGTATATTACTACTAGTAAACTAGTAGTATTACAGTAGTACTAATACTTCTGGTCGTAACTTGAACTTGCTCTCCTGTTAGATGCACAATTCAGTGAGAAATTTAGATGAATAAAAATAAAATATATAAATCAGTTTGTTTTGAAGTGAGTCCAGTTAGGAAAACAGCGAGTGGACGAAGTGAGAACCAACCTGAGAGCACCGCCGCTGACGTCCTCAGATACTCGTCCTCGGGCCCTCGGCTTCTCTCCCCCCGCCCTCCGGGACTCTCCAGGTCTCTGCTCAGGTCCCTGCTCAGGTCGTAGTCGTGGTCCCACTCTAAGGGGATCGAGTCCACGCTGGCCGGGGTGTCTCGACCCGAGCGATCAGCCCGAATGATGGCCGCCGCCGCCGCGCCTGAGGACGGACGGCTGGACGTCCGAGGCGAGGAGGCCTCACCCCACTGCATCTCAGTGAGGTCTGCCCTGTCCTCCATGTCCAGCTCTCTGTCTGAACCATCGAGCTCGTCGTCCACCAGCTGGGAGAGACAGACGGGACAAGTCGTTCTCCGTGTTTCAGGACCTCCTCATTAAAAACAGGTTTAACGTTTGTATCTTTTCTTACAGGCAGCCGCGTTAGCTTCTTGTAGTATCTGTCCACTCGTCCGAACACCTCCTGACAGTATCTCTGCAGCTCCTCCAACTCCTCCTCGATGACGGCGGCGTCCAGAGGCTCGCTCTTCTCGATCAGCGCTTCGCCCTGCCTGAACACCAACTCTATTTTTGCCGTGTTCAGATAAATCTCCTGCTGGAAGGCCTGCGCAAAAATAAATAAATTAATTAATTAAAAAAAAGAAAAATTGTATTTGATGTGTTTAAATGTTCTTGATTTTATGTGTACAGCACTTTGTTGCAGCTGTGGTTGTTTTAAATGGATTTATAAATAAAGTATTATTATTATTATTATTATTATTATTATTTTGAAGCCGATTTACGCAGTTTCCGGCAGTTTCCGGAGGGAGGGGGGAGCTTGAGCTTTCAGTGGAAACTTACAGGAGCGGGAGACCTCATTGTTTCGACAAGCAGACCGGAGCAGACCTTACTGTTAAACTCTGGACCGCTCATGGAAATACAGGAGACCTTATTGTTTTGAGCGGAGGTTTACGAGGCAGAGAGGCTACCACTGAGCAACGAGCTAACATGCTAACAGACGTTGCTGTAAACGCTGTGGACCGCGTGATGCTGCAGGAAGCTCACCAGCTCCCAGTAAGAAATTAACTATTTTTGTGCCGCCGCTTTTGTGTGGGGGATAAGCGTGCTGCACATGTTCTGAGTAGTGCTTTAACAGAGTACCCGATTTTTCGAGTGGTCGAGTCCTAAACCTTCTATCGAGGACTTTTTGGCCCTCCCGACTAACCGTAGCTGACGTCATCACGTCACATTTCACATGATCTGAACCGAGCGCGGTGTAGCTTTTAGCTTTTAGTAGACGCCACAAAATGGATTCCTTTGTGCGCACGGAT
>JARVJN010000254.1:21901517-21916132 GCA_031763805.1 Argolebias nigripinnis
TGTTGACCCCCCCCCCCCCCCCCTCCAGCACCGCACCATCCCTCAAATAGACACATTTAACAACATAAGTGGGCTCGTGAACACGCGTCTCTCCTCGATCATCAAACCGCTGAATGTTTTTATTCCGTCGCCCGAGGAGAGCGGCAGTAAAAAACGAAGCCCTGATCTAAACGGACCGGGATTAATCTAATCGCTGTCCCGAACAGATAACCCAAGAGTGCGTGTTCCTCCACGCTCCCAGGACTTTGGTTTACGGTCAGCACCTGCCACACACGCAGAGTCCAGCCGGGGAGGCGTGCGCGCCCTAATCAGCGGGATAATTACAGAATTAGCTTTTCATTACAACTGCTAAGCACCGTTTATTGTTTTACAGCACGGAGGAGTTTATTGTCAGCGAGGGGGGTAAAGGTCGACGGGTGTTTTCAGAGGGATACTGCTGGTGTGTTTGGAGTCAAATTGTTTCACAAAGTCCAATCACCTAATCTTTATGGAAGATAATGACAGCTGTATCACAGGAAGTTGACCTTATATGGTCTGCTAAACCTATTTGTGTACAACACCAGCACTTGCTTGCAAACTGAGTCCATGGACAGCAGAACTGGAAAAGGCAACGTGTATACACTACTAGGCTCTGCCAGTACAGCGCATGGAAACAGCCATACATCCAGCACCATCTCGTTCAGGGGCTCACGTTCTGCAGTCATGCACCTGTGTATCAACTGGTCTTAGAGGAAACTAGAACGTTCCTGGAGAAATACCCTGATGCATGCTCAATAATGTTTTTGAATGTCCAGAGGACCAGACTTAGCTTTTTTAGGTTCCTGGAGAAACTTTGACAAGAACTTCCACATGAGGGCCATGTTAAATTTTTGATTTGACAGGTTTGCTCTCAGCTACCACCAATAGACTATATGCCCCGGGGGGGCGTGACGTACTTCTGGTAAAATGCAACCCACATCCGCCACTTCCGGTTCCCATCCACTGCCATTGTTGTTAGCGTTAGCTCCCAGTAGCAGACCATGACAACGGCCCGAAACGGGAAGCGGCTGCGTGCTACCAGCACTACAAGTGAGTTCCGTTGTGTCCGCCCACCGGTGGGTACAACTGTTCCGCGGGGGGGGTTCGGCGAAAATTTATCGCGGCCATCCGTAGGGGGAACATCGCCATAATTTTATATGGATTTATGTGTATAGAGTTATTCTTGGTGTGCATGCAGATGTTTTATTAATTGTATTTAGTCATTTATGTTTGTGTCTTTCCCGCTAACCGGAAGTGCGCCGTCTGGGTAATGACTGTGGAGGTGCTGGGACGGATGTCCGTGGCATATATTCTATTAGTGTAATAATTTATTCCATATTTATTCCAAATTGATTCAATATTTTGGTGAATCTAAGGTTTCTGAACTAAGCTTCCTTACAAAATTGCAATGATCATCACCTTTTTATACTTCACATTCTATTTTTGCTATTTTTGGGTGTAACTGGGACCTTGGGTTCAGAATTTCGTTCCACCTCATGTACCATATGTAATGTACATGACAATAAAGAACCTTGAACCTTGGTAATTTGACATGTTAATAAATTCACATCTATCTAAGTAAATAAGAATAAGAAAATACACTGCTTTGCCAATCAGTACTCAAAGCTAAAATAACAACACAAAAATAAAAAAGCCTCAAAATGCACAATTAATTCAATTCAATTTAAAAAATACAGGACTTTATTAATCCCAAAGGGAAATTAAGTGTTATCGTAGCTCATTACTGTATTCTGGTTTCATTCAAGAGTTGTTGTAGATGCTGATAGTTGTGGACAAGAAGGATCTCCTGCAGCAAATCTGAAAAATCTGGTCACAGATACTGATGAGTCCACCCAGAGCCAGCTTGCTGTCAGATCCGGTGGGCCTCTCAGTCCTCCCGGGCAACAGGACTGCCTGAACGACAGGCAGAATTCCTCCCTGAGCAATGGTCACTCCTCCCAGCAGTCTGCCAAGCTCCTCGTAGCTACAGACAGCTGAAGGTGCTGGGGGATGATCCCGGTCCTCCCGTTGTCACGAGACAAGTTTCCAACCAGCTCCAGGATCCGCTAGTTTGACGGGAATTCATCCACGGCGTCTCCTTTTCAACTCATTTGGGATTTGGGGCTGTAGTTGAGGTATTTGAGCTTTTCAGATGTTAACCAGCTGCTTTACAAAAAAAAAACTTGTTGTCATGGTTTCGCATCATAGCAAATGCCCAAAAGTAAAAAGGCCTCAGCAAAAAATCCCTCCAGCTGCACAGCACCCGGCATCAGAGCAAACAATCCTCTGAAAAAAGCGATCCACATCCAGAAAAAAAGAGGAATAAAAGCGACAACTCAGAGTGAATGCAACAGAGCCACTCCAACATGCAGCCACCCCGAGCGGCACAATTTCAGAACACATGAACACATGTGAACACATATGAATGAACACATTATTTACTTCAGACCGATTTAAAAAAACAAAAGCAAAAGCATGAAGGATATTGTTTGGACAGAGGATACAAAGGAGCTAAAGGGAAGATGAGATGGAGACCTGTTAAGCACTGTTCAAAGAGGGTCATAAAATGTCAGACACTTAAATTGAGACACAAACATTCAGGTTTAAATGTAACAAGGTACTGAAGGTGAGGAAAGTGAGGAGGACGAATCACTTTTTTTCTGCTGTGACAGACAAAATCTGAAATCAGCTCAGACAAGGAGGGGAAGTTTCTCCTTCTCAATCCCTTTTCCTTTGATTTTTCTTTTCACTGCTTGACGCAGGTCAGGTGTGTAGAACGCGCAGGCCAAGTCTATGACAGACTGACGAGATAAGTAATTCAGGTAAAGGTGCTGCTTTGCCAATCAGCAATCAAAGCCCATTAACTGCCAAAGTGTTTCCAAAAAGTTGACTTCATCCAGGATCTGTGCCATAAATATGAGTCCTGGCAAAGCACACGCATACAAAGTAAAAAAGTATTTGTACTACTGTTGAAGTATTCAACGTGGCTGCGATATGTATTTAATATGGGTCTTTTGTATGCAGTTTTGTTTTGTGACAAGGCGGTGCACGACACGTTCACAAACAAATCCTCGTCAGGCACACAAGCTAACCTTTTGCTTCAAAACAGGCAATCAGAGCTTCACAATTAAACTAAAGCGCGTCAGTTTCACACAGAATATCCAAATCCTTAAATAAAATCATTCCAAAGGACACAAACACCGTGAACAACCAGAGGTGAGAGAAAGTGATCAAATGTCTCTTAGCTACAGCTCTTGTCTCTCTCTCACCTTTTACCTTTGCCTGGCTGACAAACTTCGCACCTCTGCTCACGACAACCTATTTTAACGCAGAGTGGAAGTGTCTTCTGAATTTAGAAGTTTCTGTGCAGTTGGTGGAGCTGCTGCCTCTCAGTGAGAGGGTTGCCAGATTGAAAACCGGCCGGAGAACTTTCAGTGTGCAGTTTGCATGTTTTCTCCGTGCATGCTTGGGCTTTCTCCGGGTACTCCAATTTCCTCCCACAGACGAAAAACATGCATGTTAGGTTGATTGATAACTCTAAATTGCCCCTAGGTATGGGTGAGAGTGAATGGTTGTTTGTCTTTATTAGGCCTGTCGCAATAAACAATAAATCAATTAATCACATGATAAAACAAAATTATCAACCTAATTTTCATTTATCAGCTTCATCATTTCTACGTGTCTCTCTCTTTCTACTGAAGACACTGGATGACAAAAAAAGCTCAACTTCGGTGCTCTTCACTGACCCCTCCCTTTCTCTTTTCTCTTTAAAATCTGTTTTAACGATCCAAAATCCCGTTTTTGGATCGTTAAAAGCAGCTAAAGCTGAAAAGCTAAGCTATGAGCTAAGCTAACAGGTCGACCTCGGGGAAAACCTCTGTCTTGTTAATGCTCCAAAATTCACAATGGAAACCCGTGCCTTTGTGTGAAAAGTTGTTTTTCTCTGCAAAAAGATGAGAACTCATTTACTGATTTTGTTTAAGCTTTGTGTAACAAATGCTATGCTAAAGAGCTCAAACCACACAGAGCGTCCATCACTTTGAGAACCGAAAAACAGGAATGAGAGACAGCCCATGTCACAAGGGGCCTCCCTCCCATTGCTCTTAAAGTGACACGCTGCTTGCTCCCTCACTATCCATTATGCAGTTCAAACAGTCTTATACTGCCATCCAGTGGTCAAAACGATAATACACACAAAAATTAACCAACATTTCTTCTAAAATTTGACATGAATAATCATTGTTACATTTCAAACAATATTATCGTTTATCGCAATAATTTCTGAGACAATTAATTGCCCAGCAAATTTGCTATTGTGACAGGCCTAGTCGCTATGTGTCCCTGTGATGGACTGGAGACCTGTCAAGGTGTCTCCCATCTTTCACACAGTGACCGCTGGATATGAGCACCAAAGACCCAGAAAGGAAGAAGCGGGAAAAGATGATGGATGGATGGATGCTCATACATCTTTTTCTCACGCACCAATGTAATAACAGGACTTAATTAAAAGCTCAGCCTCCTCTGAAGGAATGCATCTCGCCCGCCACGTTTCATGCCAAAGTTTAGAACTACCGGTAACTTCATCTTATGCTGAAAAATGATGAAGTTGCAGCCGTTATACTCAAACCCTGAAATAACATTATGCGCAATCTCATGCAATATTGTGACAGCGCATGTAATCTTTATGCATTTGGAGAATGTGTTGTCAATGACTTTCAGCTGCTACCACACTAAATGTTAGCTCAATATATGTAAAATTAACTAAAGTATAGGCATTGATTTACAGGCTAGTGTTGATTAGCTATGACAACCATCTTGACTTGGGTTGAATCTAAAAGTTATTCATCTGTGGATGCAAATTCAAATATTGCTTTCTAGAAGTTTCACTGAAACCCAGCCAGTGGCTCGTGAGAATCTTTGCTAACTGGTGAATGTAACGACTTCAACAAATAGTGCCAAGGTTTTCAGCAAAGATGACACAAACTGTGTCATGCAAATGTTGGGGGTCAGCCTCAGCTACTACCACACCAGACGCAGTGGGTTGTATATGTCAACCCAATGGTTACTTAGTGAAAGTTTCCTTAAAACCTGTTCAGTGGTTCGTAGGATGTTTTGCTAAAAGTACAGATAAATAAACCCACACAGAAACAGTAACGTCGATATGAATAGAACTTAAAGCAAACGGGAAGAAGGACTCTCACTCAGCATTCGAGTCATCGCTACTTGTTCCCACAGAATCCACCTGATGATGTGGGAACACGTGTTTTTCTGCTCTTCTACACCGTCCTCTCACCTGTTGTGCTGCTTGATGAGCGCAGTGACCCGGTCTGATTGCGAGCCCAGGTCTCTGGAGTACTGCACCAGGTCGTTCAGTTGGCTTTTCAACTTTTCTGCCATCAGCTCAGCACTCTGCAAGCCCTCCAGGATCTCCTGAAAACAGAAAGCGGCAGTCGGAGTCTGTCTGTTTGGAGGAGACGCGCTTCGATCAGTGCATTCCTATTCACACCCAGTCTCTTCTCACACACACACACAGACACACACAGACGCTCCAACACATACTCACAGTGCTGCTCGTTCAATAGCATTTCTGTTCTTCGAGGAGTGTCACAGGAAGGAGCTGAGGTTCTCCCGCTCCGCCTCACTTTCTGCACTCACACTCATGAAATCCGCTGCCATGAAATATGTACAAGCTCTGACTTTCACTCATCCTCTCTCTCTCTCTCTCTCTTTCTGTTTTTCTGACGTACAACGATTAGACAACCCTCCCTCCCGTCTCTTCTGGACTCGTTGCACTCTTCTCCTTTCCTCCCTCCTCCTACGATGGTTCTAATTTCGCTCCCCTCCTCTCTCCTGCCTGCTACTCGTTTGAATTATTCCCTCTTACACGTTTTTCCCCCCTCCCTCTCTCCCGGTGGGATTCAGCTGTCAAGAGCCCCTCGCAGATCCAGAGTTGGTTTCAAACGCACGCAAACAAGCGCGCAAAGAAAACACGGCCGGACGCAGGAAACAGGCTAGAGGAGGAGGAGGAGGAGGAGGAGGAAGGGTGGGTGGGTAGTGAACTCCTCCTCTGTTCTTTGACAGCTCCGAATTGAGGAAAACCGGAGAAAGGCATGGCCGAAGAAGCCTGGGGAGGAGTGTGAGGTGGACCGCTCTAGCACAGCCTCGATAATAAAGAAAAATGGTCAGACTGTAAACATCCTGTGGAGGTTAGGGACAGAGCAGCGGGGAGGTGAAGAGCAGGAGCTCCAAGAGCCAGGAAAGGCAAACCGACTGACTTAATTTCAACCGAAACAGCGTTGGAATAGAACAAAAAAAAAAAAAAAAACAATAAGGCAACGCTTGGAAGGGAGAGATAGTGGAATATAATAGCAATAAAAAAACAAAATGGGAGGGGTAAAGGGGACAGAAGGAGAAGACTGAATAAACAGAAAACTAGAGGAAATGATGGGATTTTAGCTGTCACTCTGGTCTTCCACTAAAGCTGATTTAAAAACTAATCTGTTTTTAGGATTTACTAACAAAATGGATAATTACCGACAAGGCAAAAGTAGCAGAACACACACCATGTGTACTTGTGTGTGTGTTTGTGGTTACTTTCCATTACACTGCGTTAATTACTTTTCTCAGCACGGCACAATAAACTTCATAAATCGCAGCCTGACGTCTTTTTTTTGTTGTTGCTTAAACTATTGTTCGAACACAATACGTTTATGATGCCATTCTGACTTTTTTAATTGTGTGAATGCAGATACCCGTTTTGTATTAATCCATTTTTTTTTTCATTTTTGACTTCTGCATATTTTGTGTTATTTTAGCTATTTTTGAATTAAATATTGAACTCATTCAGGAGATGGTTGCTATGACTTTTTTTGTTTGTTTGTTGTTGTAACTTTTACACTTTTCAAATTATATAACTTTACAAATATTTTCCCCATTGAAATGTACCAAGATTTCTTCAGGTTGTAAAAAACAGCTTTCTTATTATTACTATCTGCTTCAGCAAACTTGCTCTAGTTTTCTTTTGCTACTTTTACCTATTGTTCTGCTACTTTTAGCTTTTTGTTAGCCTTTTGATAAGTTTAGCTTCCAGCTAGTCTACTTGTATCTGTTAATCCGTTGCTACTTGTTGTTAACCTTGTGCTACATTTAGTTAGCATTATGCAAGTTTCAGCTTATAACAATAATAATAATAATAATAATAATAATAATATAATAATAATAATAATAATTATTATTATTATTATTATTATAAGGTTACAGAATGTCATCAGTGTATGTTTCCATACAAGACAAAATTAGTCTCTGCATTTAACCCATCCACCACCAGGTGGTGCATTGGGCAGCTATTGATTACCGTACATTTAGCTTTTAGCTAGCCTTATGACACTTTAGCTCATAGTTAGCATTTACAACTTTAAGATAGCTCTTCACAACTTTAGGCTAACCTTTTGCGTTTTATAGCCTTCACCCACTGTTCTGATACTTTTAGCTTTTTGTTAGCCTTTGCTACTGTTAGCCATTGTTTATAGCAAAACATTTTCTGATTATAGCCGGCATATTCACCTTTTAGTTTACTCACTGTTCTGCTACATTTAGCTTCTAGCTAGCATTTACTAATTTTAGCTAGTCTTTTGCTACATTTGGTCAGTCGTTGCTACTTTTAGTTAGCTTTTTGGAACTTTTAGCTTTAACCTACTTTTTTGCCACCTTTATCTTTCGATTGCCTTTTAGACCTTTTACCATGTAGCATTCAGCTACGTTTAGCGTGTAGGTGGCCTTTTGCCGTTCAACTTTTTTCACTTGCTTCTTCTTTAAGCGAGCATGTTCGTTTTTTTTAGCTTCCTTTTAGCTTTTAGCTACTATTCTTTTTTTGTTGTTGTTTATTTGAATGAATCCATTTCAGTTTCTTCCACAAAATTCAGAAAAGTGATTCAGCACTCAGCATTCATACAGCATTTTCACAGAAAAGTAAACAATTATTTTTACCTTGGCCAGCTTCCACCCCTCCACTGCCTCCTCGCCATAACTCCGCCCCTCAGCTTTAACCAGCTCCTGGCTCCACCCCCTCAGATGTCCATCAAACTCCTTCAGCTTGTCCTCCAGGCAGGCAGTGAGACGGTCATATTCCTCTTCTGAAGCTTCATTTGCAGCAAGGGCCCCCTCCAGGCCGTCCCTGGCCCTCAGAGCGGCCCCCTCCCACTGCTCCAGAGCGTGTGAAAGCGCCCCCAGCTGGCGATCCATGGCCTCGCAGCCTCCTGCTGCCGTGTGCTCTGCTGTGGTCGCTGCGCTGCGACGAACCCGGCTGAGGCGCTCGCGGCCCTCCATGAGTCGACACTTTACACGCTCCTGTGGCAGATAGACAGGAGACAAAGTTGCTACGGAAACTGTGGCTAAGGAAACTACACTCTCTGGATATGTGTTTTTTTTTATATATTTAAACCTCCTTGTGTAGCATTTGTATTATCTTATGTCTCCTGTTCTGCCATTTCCTTTAAATTAAATCATGCTCATCATGTACGTTCTTTGGTTATCTCCTGGCATTAATGTAATAATTTTGTCCACCTTCTACCTCCGCCCTTTGTTTTCTTTGAGAAGCACTTGGCATGCAGATGAATTAAAAAGCAAACACTTGAGGACAATGAGATCTTTAGGGCGGTTAAAAGAGCATCTGACCATGTAATGTGTGCTTATCAGCAGTAACCTTGTATAGACAAGACATCATAGCTTCACTCAGTAGCTCTGCAAACACATTTAGAACGTGATAATTAGGGCCCATGTGTAATATTTAAATGCGAATCAATTTCACCACACTTTTTTTTCCCACCACTGTGATTGCAGAATTATTTAATGAGGGAAGTGCACACAAATGCAGTTTTTTTAATTTATCCCACCTTTTGTAAGACAATAATGCTCAGTAAATTGCACCAACGAAAGAAAAGAGATTGAGATATTTGGCACTGATATGAGAAACAAGTAGGGAACCAATTTATGTTTTCTGTATTACCTACTCTTTCATATTCGTTCAGATTAGAAAAATTCAGCTATTTCAATTATCACCAAAAACAGCAGGTTTGACACCTTTAAGTGTGTTTAAAAAGAAACAACACGTTTACATCATGCATTTTACTGTCAGAAAAAAATGGCGTTAATGTGCTGAAAATGAAAAATCCACCATTAATTGAAGGAATCCAAATCACCCGCTGCCTTTCATGTCAGAGCTTCATGATTAGATTATTTTTCTGTTGTTTAAAGACAGAATTGTAACCATTTTGATCAAACGTAAAAAATAAAATAAAATCCGTGATTTCCTACAAAAATCACGTAATTTTGAGCTCAGAGTGTTTGTTGTGAATGACTGTCATCTACTACCACATCAAATTTTAGTTTAATACTGTATCTGCTGAAGTGATGGCATTATAGTATAACCACTTTGTCTTGTATAATGTCAATCAGTTGTGGCGGCCATTTCGACCCCTAAACGTTAACTCCAAAAGTTTTTTCAGTTGTAAATGTACATCTAGTGATTACTTTCTGGTTTTTTTTATTAAAATCTGTCAAGTGGTTCGTGAGATATTTTACTAACAGACAAGCAGAAATTAGTACAAAAAAGTGGAAATGATCTGAATAAATAGAAATTGTGAAAAAGCAGCTGAATAGTAGCTAAAAATAAAAAAACAGAATCACAAAAGTGTGAATGCTTAAACATTCACACTATTAGTTTTAGACGTACAGCCAGCGATTATTTTCTCTAAGGTTCATTTAAGCGTGTCCACTAGTTTATGAATATTTTGGGCTCTCACACACACGCATGCACACACATAAAAGTGCTACATTATGCACAAATGCATACAATCCAAACCAACTTTAAAGCATTAACTCAACAAAGGTATCACAGCATGTAAACATAACAAATACTGTATTAAAAACACAATAAATGCTGACTCTCACCAAAATATTACTATTTTGTCATAGCTGTGCAAACCTAATCTGTTAATGACGATCATGTAAAATATAATAAAATGGTTAAATCATGTCATCTGCACCTGTTTCTTTAAGTGAAGAAACGCTTCGTTCCAAAATACTAGAAAGCACTTTACTGTATTGTTGCAATCATATGAGTACTGTGTATTCATCTGGAAGGCAGAGATCATTTAAAGAAAGGCACTATCAAAAACATGCAGCAAGTGTTAAGTTAAGCACATCTATCCCTGCCACAAGTGAACTCAGATCAGATCTGTTAAGAGCTCCAAGTTCTTGCCGACTGGTTTGAGTCTTTGGACTTTGGCCACAAACTAAACACTTTAAACCTACAGCAGCATGATGGACTCTTCTGTGAATACTATTATGCAACTTAAAAACGGTCATCTCCACATGAACACGTTTTATTTAAAGTACACGAGCGCAGAACGTTTTAGCATTTCACATAAAGAAGCCCTTATGTGCACCCCAGCACTTTCACGTCACTGCAACTTGATTTTTCCACAATAATTATGATGGAATATCCCTGTAACTATTTCAAAGCCTTTCTTTACCTTCACTTTTGACAGTTTCTTCCTGATGGAGGCAGAATCTCCAGATGTATCAGACCAGTGCTGTAGCTCCTCGCCTGCAGTCATCAACCAATCGGTAAGATCCCGAACAGCCTCCAGGTAGTCCTGGTGCTCCAACACCACGCCCTGCGCTAGATGTACTCTCTCCTACAGAATAAACGAGGAACAAAAACACCTATTAAAAAATATATACTTCTAATGTTATGAATAGAACACACAGAGAGGTGCAGTTATTTTAATGAAACGGTAAAATCGTATTCGTTTTACCTCCACCAAAGCTGTGAGATGATCAAACTGCACCTGCAGCTGGGTGCGAGCTCCATGGTTGAAGCTGGCGTCACCTGTCTTCTTGAAAAGCTCCCTGGCTTTTTCTTCCAGGCTGGAGAGCGCCATCTGGTGGTCTTCAAGGCCGGCCATCAGAGCTCTGAGTCTCTCCAACTGGGAGGCCTTCTCTCTGGGTCCTGGCTGTGGTGGGAGAGGGGTGCACACCTCCCGCTTGACAACCTCCATCCAACGCTGCAGCTGAGCAGCGCTCTCGAGGTATCCCCCCCACTGAGACACAGTCCACTCTAATCGACTGCACACAAGACAGTAGATCTCGGATTTCACATATGCCTTTAATAAATGAAATTATTAGCTTTCAACTTACTTAAAAAACAATTGCGTAATAATTACAGTTTGACATGAGTAGCTCATTACATATATATGCTTTTTTTTAAAAAACTTTCCTCACATCCTCAGTTCATTTTTCAAACCCATAACAAGAGCATGAAATAAACACTGTCAGTAATTCTTGCCAAGTGCTTTTATCCCCTTTAATCACGTAGTTCAAACATCCACAGACACAGATACACACCCATAATTCCCCTTGCCATCTGTTACCCCTGCATGCGCAAATAACGCCAATATCCACACACGTGCACCTCTCGTTCACCTGCTACCCCTCGCCTCCTGTTCCCACTTTCCCCTTAAAACACAAACACACCCCATGTGTGACCCACTGTTTGCCATCCACCATTTAATCTCTAATGAGATCATTTTTTCCCCTCCTAAGAGGGGCCATAATTGTTCAATCTTCCCCACAGATCGGTGCGTACTGACCTGCACGCACGCACCCACACACACAGAATAGAGCAAACAAAGACGTATCAATCAGACTCAGAAAAGAGACAAATAAGCCTCATTATGTATTTACCCTATTGGTAATTAATAGTAGTGACGCACACTCTGTCATTAAGAAATAACATGCTCCCTAGTGAGAGGACTTGTTTGTTTGGCACACGCATAAATGTTCTTTAAAACATGAGAGGAAGGAAAAACAGTTGTATTGTATTTATTTATCACGTATCAACAGGGAAGTCTAACTACATGGGTATGATTCCATTAGAGTACCTGTGACTAGTGTCGTAGTCAAGACCACGTAACCCGAGACCAAGCCAAGACCAAAGACCAGAGTGTACCGAGACCAAGACATGACCAAGACTTTTGGAGTCTGAGATCAAGTCAAGGCCAAGACCTCAAGTCTTGGAGCTCAACCTTTTCACAGATTATCCGTACCGGCTTACTTTCACTTCTGATTGTGACATTACGTTCTGTTGTCTGTATTGTATTGTTCTGTTGGTACAGAACCACGTGCGAGTGAAAGAGGGTGGGTGTGACAGCGGTAACAAAAACGTATTTAGCAATGAGTCACGTTATCGCTTGGATTTGAACCACTACGTTTTGCATCCAATAAAAACAAGGATGTTAACAAATAAACTGGACAATGTTCTGGCAACTTAGTGATATTTCCACACTTGTGGTCTTGACTGGTCTTGAAATCAAATCCAGAGTCCTCAATGTCTGAGACCGAGACAAGACTGAGACCATCAAAAAGTAGCAATGAGACAAGACAAAGACAATACTGGTCATGGTCTTGATACCGGTCTCAAGTACTACAACACTACCTGTGGCAGCTCATGGCAGTGACGAGCAGTGTGGCCCAGGCATCTTCCACTTCCTGTAGCTGAGACCGGACCACTTCCTGTCCTGCGGCTCCATAGCCGCGCAGAGCAAGCTCAGCTTTACCCATCGCCATGTTCAGCTTCACCTCCCCTTCTCCCTTCAAAAGCAGGATGTCCTGTTCAAACAAGAGGATGGTCTCTGTAAACTGGGTCGAGACTAAGCTAAAAACAGCCCCAACCCCTGTGTCCACTGAAACCACCACGATGACCTCACCTGCACAGCCTCCAGTCTCTGCTCTAGCTGCTCCTTGGTTCCCATTGTGCTGTCTACTGTACCAAGACGCTCCTGGATCTCCTCCAGCCAGGCCCAAACTCCCTGGAGGGTGTCTCCAAAGGCCTGGCTCTCCTGGCAGACCCGTAGCTTCTCCCTGGCCGTCTTCAGCAGAGCCTGATACTCCATCTGGAGCTGGCCCGTCACCCTGACCTCTCCTCCAGAACCCCGGCCGGATTCAGACAGAGCCTGGGCCTCCTGACAGAGACGCTCCACAGACTCCCTACACAGTAAAAAGAAGATAATGAATTATTGCTGCTCGGACTGTTTAACGGCTGATCTTACAACCTTTACAACAAATGCCCTTAGGCACCCATATACTCAAACCTTCGAGCTATGAGCTCTTTATTGAGGTTTTCCATTTTCTGCAGCTCTTCTGAAGGGTCTGAGCATCCTTTCTGGCTCGCTGCCTCAAGAACAGACTCACTCTTTAGGCTGAGGTCCATCTGCTCCAGCCATTCTTTTATTCTCTCCACACAATCATCAAAACTAAAAGAAAGGGTGCAAAAAGAAAAGAGGCACATTTCTGTTGAATAGAAGTGTTTTTGAATTAATGTGAGACTTTAAAAGTGAGAAGACTTACTGCTTTAGGATGTCGATGCTCTCTTGCAAGTATTGTTGGCTCTGACAGTGGCTGTCCAGGTAGTTCTTCCACTCTTTCTGACATGAGGAGCGATTCTCCTGGACCTGTGCTGCTCCAGCTTTGCTCAGGTGAAGCTGAAGGTTTTCAGCCTCCTTACAGACCTGAGAGAGACGCTCCTCTCCCTCAGATGTCTGCTCAGCTGACAGCTGGGGCGGGAAAGAGGAGCATACATACTGCTTGTTAACACTGATGTGCCACAAAATAACTGCAGATCAGAACCTTCCATTGTTAACACGTCACACAGATACATAACAAACAAAATGGTAGCTCGAAGCTAAAGGTAGAAAAAGGCTAGTTAAAGCAGAAAAGGTTTAGCTGAAAGTAACAAAGTGGTAAAAAAAATAGCAAAAGGCTAGTTATAGGCGTATGGCAAAAAAATAACAAAAGGTTAGTTAACTGTATAAAAAAAGCTAGCTAAACATTAAAGGAATAGAAAGCTAATTTTGAGCTAAAATTAGCAATATGCTACTTAGAAGATGAACATATTAAAAGGCTAGCCAACAGTATAAAAAGTGGCTAAAGGGTAAAAGCTGCAAAAGGCTAGCTAAAAGCAACAAAAAAGTGTCCAAAGGCTAGCTAACATTAGCAAAACAGTAAGTGAAAGCTTAAGTAGAAAAGGCTAAATAAAAGCTGCTAAAGGCTATTTAACAATAGCAGAACAGTAAGTAAAAACTTAAGTAGCAAACTTGTTTATCAAAAGTAGAAACAAATTCCTAAGTGTAAAGTAGCAAGAGGCTAGCTAGAAGTAAAATGTAACAAATGAACTACAAGCTAAATGCTAAAAGAAGCAGACCAATAGCTGAAAACTAGCATGACAGCAAATAGAGCAAGTACAGGTAGTCCTCGACTTACGACGCCCTCGACCACGACAATTCGGACTTACGTCACACGTCTCATAATTATTTTTTTAAATAAATAAATAAATGTACAGTACTGTACAGTTACCAAGCACTTAGCATATCCTAACACAGTTTATAAGGATGAAGGAGTGAGTTGAATTGTCTCCCTCCTCCCTAACAGGCTCCATTCACATAAAGAGAGCTAGCTCCCTTCATGTGAAAGGGAGACAATTCAACTGACTCCTTCATCTTTAAAAACTGTGTTAGGATAGGCTAAGTACTTAGTGACCG
>JARVJN010000254.1:22007825-22018690 GCA_031763805.1 Argolebias nigripinnis
AAACCCCCGCTTCTCTCCCACCTCCTGGGAAACCCCCGCTGACTCCTCCTACTGGGTGAGAGAGAGATGAGGCTATTACCTCACTAACACTGTACACCACAACACAACATTATAAAAAATATCAATGTACTTCTTATATATTTTGTAAAGATTGATTGTATATGTACGGAAGGGTATATGTCCATATATATGTTATAAATGAAGTCCAAGTTACTTGAGTTAATGTCCAGTAAAAAAATAAATTAAAAAAATCCTAAAATGGAAAACGCTGCGGCTGCAGTTGATGACGTATTATTTACGAGACGAAGTTGTGTACTGAAGTTGCTGTAAAAAGACATGATCGCATTATTACGAAATCTGGCTTTTACTTAAAAGGTAATTATATAATTTCGTTATCAAAGTTGGCTCCCAAACCTCTGCATGTGTTAAATTTGTGTGTCAGCTCCTGTTTTACTGTAAATGCTAGCCACAAAAAGTACCTTAATTTCACTTCTTGTTTTAAATATTACTGCGACGTTTTTGTTATTTGCCTTCCTATAACAGAGGCTGTGTAGCGTAAGTGTAAGACTAAAAGATAAAAGTAAGTAAACTAAGTGATATTTAGTTTCTTAGTCGTCAATTTTCTATAGATTTCAAAATAGCAAAGTTAGCTAAGGTTAGCTCGCTAAGGGACAGATGGAGTACTGTAGAAAACTACTATCAACAGCTGTGTGGCTTGTTTGTGAAGAGACTTGTCGCTTAAGTGATCAAACCTTCATGACTTCGTGTTTCTGAATAACGTTTTTGTTTGTTTCTGGGTGGTTTAATAATAACAAACTCACAAAGAGGTGGAGGATGTCTGTTACAGCTTTACGTTTGATCCACTGTCGAAGATTGAGCTCAGCTGGGCCTCCTGCTGTGAACAAAGTGCTCCAATGGAAAGCTTTAAGTAAGTTATTGCACCTTTTGTTGGCCTGCCTACTCAGCAGTCATGATCAAATAAAAAATAGGACACGACTCAAATATATTTTTTAAGGAGATCTGTTTACAATATTTAAACTTTTACGTACTAAAAGCAATGTGTTTCTCTAACTGTGAACTGAGGAGAGCTGTGTTGTGGGTTGGATGCTGAATGTTGCTTGCTTTAAATGTTCTTTTGGGATTTAAATAGAAAAAGAGACAAGACCTTCTAGATGTCAGCAAATGTTGCTTAACACTTCGTGTAAATCTTTGAGCAAAGTGGTGATTTATTTCAAAATCAAACCATTTAAAATATCCCAAGGCCATTAACTGCAAAAAGATTGTTTTTCAACACAGGCAAAAAAGAAGTGCTATGTCCAAAACCAAGATTATCTTCTTTGATGGTTGTTTTAATTATTTTCATCAAGCAAAAACAATATTTGTTCTTCCTGCTCCTTCTTCTCTGCTCTGGTAAAAAAAATAAAAACAAAAAACACTGGCCCAATATACCAATTAAGCAAAACTAATGCAACAACAATTACTTCAAATAATGTACTAACAAAATATATTTTACTTGGGTACATTACAAGTATTTCAAATATGAAAAAGATAATGTAGCTCCTACAAATGGTACATTCAAAGATGTGTAAGTTAAGTGCACCACGTCCACTACTGCACCTGCAAACTTAAGCCACAAATTTTATCCACTACAAAAAAGATAGTCTGAGCCTGAGTTTATATTGTTCAATGAAAAGTGTGATTGAACAATGCAAACTCATGCCAGAATTTAGAATTTTAAAACATTGCAACTTTACTATTTTTTACCCAAATACATGATCTTGGTATCATTTGAAAGTTGTTGTTTTTTTTAAATAACTTTTCAGTTGAACTTGGTAGAAGGATGTTGGAAATGCAACTGCCAGGAAAAAGACAAAGAGGAGATGCATGGATGCAGTTAGAGAGGACATTGAGGCAGTTTGAGTGAGGACAGAGGATGCAGAGGACAGAGTGAGATGGAAGAGGATGACTCGCTGTAGTGACCCCTGAAGAGGAAACAGCTGAAAGCAGAAGGTGCAGTCAAAAGGAACAAACCTTTGACCTGAGCACAATAACCACCTGTACTTTTTTTGGAAGATGCCAAATTATAGAAAGGACAGTAAAAGACCAAGAAAAGCTTTATGAACAACACAACTGAACTGTTTTATTCTAAGACAGACTGTCCATTACCTTTACCTCTGCTCATCCTAAACAGACTCATATTCAGAAAGGTGGTAAAATTTTAAATATGGTTTTTGCATTGTGCATGCTTTTTGCATTGTATAATTTAAATATGCATTTGTGGATGTAACGACAAACACTGCTCACTGACATCCATACAGTGATGTGTAGAGAATCACGAATCATGCATTGCTGCCTGAAGATAACCAATTATTAGTCATTACTGACGTCTTTGATCATATGTAGATTTACTCATATTGTCAGAATCGTATAAATATGTTGTTTATTTTAGATTATAAATAAAAAAAACATTTATTTTTCATTATGATGAGAATCATTGTTACATCGTTATACAGTATTTTAGAGCGATGAGCTTCTCATCTCTTTTGAAATATATATATTTTTGTTGTTTAAGCTGTTTTATATCCACTTAAGTTTCTCAGTTGTTGTAAGTTAATCATTTGTGAGCTATTCCCATTAGGCAGGAGTGTCAAACTCACTTATAAAAGGGGGCCAAAATTAAAATCTTTTTCAAACTAAGGGCCAATTTCAGAATGTAAATTAACTCAATTTAAATACCCAACATCTTTTCTTGGTTGCAGGTTCCTCAACAAGAGTTTGATTGGTCTCATTTGACGTTTCCTGCTGCACATTTAACATCATAATCAAATATTACTGAAAAAATTAAATTGATAAAAGTATTTTACAATTCACATATCATCTTGGGGGCCAGATAACATGTCAACAAGGACCACATTTGGTCCCCAGGCCTTGAGTTTGACACATGTGCCATTAGGTGTTGTTTGAGTAGCATAAAACACAAAGAATATCTACCAACATTTGAAATGCTCCACTAACTTTGATTTTCTTTCTCGTGAATTTAGAGAAAGTAGCTAAAGTAACTGGCGCAGTTGTCTTCGGGTAAGTTTTAATATTTAAAAGGCAAATTTTAACACTCTTCAATAACTAGATATAATTCCTGCTGTTAATGTTACAATAATTAATTGCTGTGCTACAACTTATGTATTTACCTCTTTGTAGGGGTTGTCTTTTTATTACATATGAAATGGTTGCATTGGATAAGGCTGTGACCGTCGACACAAGTGCAGTCCAGCAGGAGAAATATAAATCTTTCATTTATCTCAGAGCCACGCCCTCTGCTGAAAATGAAAACTTTGCTTCAGGTAATCAATCTAACAGTAAGAATGTGTCTGTTTATTTTATTTTTTTTAAAGAACATTTTTGGCAAATTCAATCCACTTGGAGGATATTTGGCAAATATACTCAGTATAAATGTATTTCTTATATGTGTACAAAGTCCTACAGTTTTTTTCCACGTCCAGCTGGTTCGTGGGTTTTGTCTTTTTTTTTGTTTTGTTTCCTTCCCCTCTCTACTGTCTTTCCTGTCTGAATCTTTAGGCCACTCTGTTCCGTGATCTCACTTCCACAAATCAAGGCTAACATGTTTTAAGGGATCTATCACAACAGACTTGTGCTTTAAAGTTTATTCACAATATTTACCTGAATATCATTCCAGTTTGGAAAAGTTGGTAGCTGTTGCTTCACCTCTGCTTGTGCTGCAGGCCTCACGCACAAAACGAGAAGGGAGCTTCATAAAGCAGCAAGGCGGTTTGTGGAACTATCCTCGAGGCTTTTCCTGCAATCCCTAGATGGTAAGGCGTTTTGAAGATGTCCTAATAGACTTGCAGATGCTGCAGTGCATTGTATAAAGCTTGTATAATTTCATGTTGGTTAAAGGAAGCTTAAAAACACATTTTCAGAAAACCTCCACAATCCTTGTTTGTGGTGTGTACATGAGGAACAGGGAAAGGAAACACCTGCTGTACACGTAGACATCCTGTTTCAGATCCTCACATACCGGTAGTTTTTGCTTTATTGTTCATAAACGCAGTCAACTGTAACCCTGTCTCTTAGTTTGTTTTGCAATGAACACTTATGGCTTTAACTAATTTTCACACATTCTTGTAATGATATTAGAATGTGTAACACCTTATACTCAAACTTACAGTCTAGTAAAATTAAACTTTTGATCTTTTAGCTGCAAAACTTGCTTCCACAAGGCGTGTTTGTAAAAAAAACAACAAAAAACTAAAGGTAGATCATGATAGTTATTAGATTTAGTTTGAATTTAGAATTATTTGTGGAAACTGTTCTGTAGATATGAAGCCAATCTGCTAATCTAAATAAAACTGTGTTGTTGTTTTTTTTAGAGCACTTCAGTCGTGTTGATGCACACCCGCATGAAGTTGCATTATGGGTACTGCTGAAGAGGACCCAATCAGCTGATCGTGACACAAGGCTGCAGGCTGTAAAGGAGCTTGCAGACAATCACCACTGGCATGGTAGAAGTCCACAGTCTGTGCTGTCTTTTCAAATTGCTTTACACAAACTAAACTTGTATTAGATTACAGCTTTTGTGAATAATCCAGACTACCAGTACCAGACAGCAGCGCAGGTTATCGACCAGCGGACAGCAGTAGGCCTGGCTCGAACTCCTCAGGTGGATCTGCGATTCTTCCGACCCCCGCCTACACTGCCAGACATGGAAGATGTATGTTTTAAGAAACAGTACCTCCTGTAACATACCTGACGTCTGCATCTTTACCTCACGCAGGTGTTGCATAGAAGAGGGAAACTAAATGTTTTTTTGTTTTTGTTTTAGGGTTTGTCTGCAGAGGATGGACTATGGCAGCTGCTTGGTTCTCTTCCTCTGTCTGAGGTGGACAAATGTGTTCAGTACTTCACCTCACTGGCGCTCAGGGAGAGCACGCAGTCCATGGCTGCACAAAGGGTAACAATCACAGAGATATGCTCACTGTACTTATGAATCACAGGACACTAAGACACAAACGGTTACCTAAAATTTAGACAACAGTTCTAGTCCAGTTAATAAAACGTGCCCTCACTGATGTTGCAGGGCGGACTGTGGTGTTTTGGTGGCAATGGGCTTCCCTATGCCCAGAGCCTGACCTCTGTTCCTTCAGAGAAAGTGGAGTCCTTCTGTCTGCAGGCTCTAGTGCAGCACTCAAAGGTAACGATGCACATGAACATAATTTAGTCTGGAGATACCAATTTCCTTTCTTTTTTAAAACAAATTACAGTATTTTGATTGTTGCACATCATGTTTTCCAAATCTACATATTTTGAATTTGAGCAAAAATTAATTTAAATTCAGATAATTTGTTTGATTTTGTGGCTTCTTATGTCTGTAGGGATTTTATTTTGTTTTTATTCATATGCAACTTTAGTTCTTGATTATCTCACGACTGAACTATTTTAATTAGTTGGAACGACTCAAAATGTGGCTGTTTTGTAGTTCACCAGTAACACGTCTTCATAATCTGCAGGTACAGAGCCACTGTGACCACATAGTTGCAAATGGAGGTCTGCAGCTCCTTCAGAGGCTTTACCAGCTCAGAAGGGAATCCCTGAAGATTCAGAGAAACATTGTTTGTATTATAGGAAACCTGGCTCTAGATGAACGGATCCACCAGGCCATAGTCCAATCTGGTAAGTGTGTGCGTGCATGGCACAGTTTAGTTTTGATGACAGATTATCACATTTCCTGATTATGATTTAGATCATTCCTGTTTGATTATATTTTTTGTTAGTTTGTTATGCTTTTTGCGTCGTCTTAAGTGAAAACAAAGCAGCACATTATATTTGGTCCAAACATTTTTCTTTCCCCTTCAGGCTGGCTGCCTGTCCTGGCTGCGATGATGCAGTCTCCTCACATCATGCAGGCGTCTCATGCCGCTCGAGCTCTGGCCAACCTGGACAGAGAAACCGTGAAGGAGAAATACCAAGATGGTGTCTACATCCTCCACCCACAAACACGTAGCAAGTAGGACAACAGTTACTGTTTTAATTTATTTTACATAAACTTTTCCAACACTTAATTTTAACAATGTGTTTGTTTGCAGTCAGCCAATCAAAGCAGACGTGCTGTTTATCCATGGGATTTTAGGAGCAGCTTTTAAGACATGGAGGCAGAAGGACCGCGATACGGTAGAAAAATTGAAAGACGCTGAAAGCAACGATGACTACACCGAGTGCTGGCCAAAGGTGAGAAATGCTCCTAGTTCTTCTAAATGAAAAATAAACATTATCTCCCCATGCTTCTGTTTGTTCTTGTTTATTGGCAGTCATGGCTGGCAGCTGATTGTCCTAATCTGCGAGTTCTGTCAGTGGAGTACGACAGTCATCTTAGTGACTGGAAGGCCAAGTGTCCAGCTGAGAATCAGAGGTGAACACTTAAGTTTCTTCACTCATCCACCTGTGAGTTAGTGTAGATTAAAGTTACATAATGTTTTGTTTGCTAATTGAAAAACCACATTTAGTCCAGGGGTATTTTTAAGTGCAACTAAAATGGCCTAACATTTTTAGAGGCACGCATAACATTTGCCACCATTCATGCCAAAGTTTGATAAGATCATCCAGAAGTTAGTGAGGTATTTTGCTAACAGATACTGAAAGTAGCTTGTAAAGTTAATGGCACAGTTTTAAAGAAAGATCTTGCCAATCTGTTGAAGCTCAGAGTTTTGTATGTGTTGGGAATACCTCTCAGATACAAACACATCATATTTAACTCTATATCTGCAGAATTAACTTCAGTTATCGCATTTTAAGTTGGATAAGTTCACTTAGCTGTGGCAGCCATCTTAAATGAGGTTGACTCCACAAGGTGGATGTACAGATGTAGATCTGCTGGTTTCAATCTGAGAGTTTCATTAAAATCTTTCCAGGGGTTCATTAGATATTTTGTAAATCATACAGATAAATGAACACACGGACATAAAAAAAAATGTAACGTTTCTTAGCTTCCATGGTAGATTATGATTATATTTAGTACTGGTTAGGTTCATTATTAGCAATTTGGTTCAATTAAACTGAAGATTGTTTGTTTCTTCAGGAAGTCGTTGGCTTACAGAAGTCGAGAGCTGCTCAATAAGTTAAAGCTGGCAGGAGTTGGAGAAAGGCCCGTTGTTTGGGTAGCTCACAGTATGGGAGGTATTCTGTCAACAAAATCTCTTGAGTGCACTTTAGAAACAATTTATTACATTTCACACGTGTGCACTCATGTGACTTTAAAAGTTAAAGATTGGTGTGTGGTATCTTCTGTTTGATTCTTCTGTCAGGATTGCTTGTGAAGAAGATGCTGCAGGACGCGGCTGACAATCCAGACATGCAGGAGTTGTTAAAGAACACTAAAGGAATAATGTTCTATAGTGTTCCTCATCATGGCACCTTGATGGCAGAGTACTCTGTGAATGCCAGATATCTCCTCTTTCCCTCTATAGAAGTCAGAGAGCTCTGCAAAGGTGAGTGTTGTTTTTCCCTGAGGTTTAAAACGTAACATTTTAAAGAAATGGTTTGTTACATGGACATCACTCTGTGTTTAAAGACTCACCAGCTCTACTTGACTTGAATGAGAGCTTCCTAAACATTGCCAAAGAAAATGAAATCAAAGTTCTGAGCTTCACTGAGACCCAGCCTACAAATATTGGCCACATGATCAAGATTTACGTGGTACCAACACAGTCAGCAGGTAGGTAACGCTATCACACGGGAAATAAGGCGTTCCTGTTTGTGAGCTTTACGTTAGATAAAATAAGTCCTGCAGTTTCTTTACTTTTGCATCATGTCGTGTTTTGTTTCAGACCCTGGCATCGGGGAACTTATTCATGTAGATGTCGATCACCTCAACATTTGCAAACCAGAGAAGAAGGACTCGTTTCTCTACAGGCGCAGCCTCCAGTTCATCCAGGAAGCACTCCAGAGCTACATCAGCCAATGACAGAAACTTATGAACACGAATCCAATGCTACCACCTGCTGTATGCTTGAAATCTGAGGAACACTGACAACCTTCCACTGACAAAACCCAAGCTCTATCTCCCACTGTTTAACAACCACTGATATGAATGAGCGCTTATAATACAGTTTTTTCCCATGATTAAGAAATATGCATCCTGTTTGTTTGTCTCCCTTATGAGTCAGATAACTTACAGATTGGTTGCCATCTTACAAGACGTGTTTCCAATTAAGCTCAGTTTTAACTTTTCTTTTCAGACATTGTAATCTTGCACAAAATGAATTTACTTAAAGATATACTTGCATTTTTTTCCCCCAAAGGTCCTCTTCTGTAGTTTGGATCAGAGTACATTGTGAGTTAAATTGTTATTTTTATATTATGAATTTTACTCAAATGTCTTGTGCCAAATGTATTTTTTCCACACCTTACACTGGATGGCCCTGAATTAATATAATTACTGTATGTTGTTGTATTTATTATTCAGAACTGAAAAATAAAGAGTGATTGTAGTACATCCCTGACACTAGCAATGCTAATTGCTGTCAATGAATTAAATGTTGTTAAAACGGTTTCTTTGACTTGTATATGCCACATTTATCTGGTAGTTTTTCCAAATTATTGTATATACAGAGCAGTGAGTGATGTGTATTTATGCAAATGAACAAATCCAACATTTGTAATATAATTCTTAAAATATAGTGCATATATTTTTGAATACAGCATATCATTTATATACTTAATATTGACTTGTCAAATTATAATAGTGAAGTATCTATGGGAACATTTTTTGTATAATTCATCGGTTTGTTTTACAACCAAAAAGAAAATAAATATTTATAAACTATAAAGCTTATATTGGATTAAAAAAATTACCAAAAAAAAAGGGCTACATTTGCTTTCCGGTTCGCGCAGCACGGAACAACATTGTCCCTTGTTGCACACCGTAGATTATCTACGACAACAGTTAGCATAAAATAAGAAGCTGGTTTCCCTGTTAGCGTATGTCTGGCTTTCCCTATCGGATCTGATAAAACGAGAAGGTTACTTGGATGAAACTGAAGTAGTTTCTTGCCGTAGTTAGCGTTCAGTTAAACATTTTCAGGTAAGATGGTACCGGTTATGTAGTAAAGTGCTTTTGTCTAGACTTTGAGCTACCTAGCATAAAAGGCTAACCGGGAAGGATTATGACCAATGAACTAAGATTTTATTATGTTTTCAAACTGTTTATCTTCGTTGCATTACTGACATTTCATACTGTACGTCATGAAAATGACACGTTTGATTTCCTGTTTTTCAGTTAATGAGAAGTGATTTACCTCAGCTGGTGAACAATTACCTGCCAACATGGTGAACGTGCACAAAGGAGTACTTGTTGAATGGTAAGTAGTAAGCTTCGAAATAAGGTGTTTCCATTGATAAACTACCATCACTGGATTGTTTGTTTCGTTTTTTTAACGTCTTTCTGTATTTCCCTACTCTGCTCCTTGGACCAGTGATCCTGCCATGAAGCAGTTCCTCCTCCACCTTGATGAAACCATGGCTCTGGGAAAGAAGTTCATCATTAAGGACCTTGACGACACGCACGTTTTCATCCTGGCGGAGGTGGTTCAGACTCTGCAGGAGAGAGTTGGGGAGTTAATGGACCAAAATTCATTCCCCATTACACAAAAATAACTTGCAGCTTTTTCCAAGAACTTACTCTTTTTGGACTGCTTAGTATCAGCTGCTAAATAAAATGGACCAGTTGCCCAAACTTTGACACTTTAAAGAGAAACCTTAGGAATTAAAGACATGTTTCACTACTTACTTTGTATTTTATGTCTTGTTTCTTTATTTTAAAATTCTGATTACTTATGAGTACTAAAAGTTTATCTTTGCAACAATATTGATTCATCCATCAATTTTATTCACTAGCTGTTCTATTCAGGGTTGCGGGGGAGCTATACGGAGATAAATTAATCTTAAAAATTATTTACATAAAATCATACAAGATTTGAACGTGTACAAGGCTGGTGAGCTGGGACATTTGAGTCTTACAAAGTAACTTAAAAGTCACATGCACGGGCAGGCAAGTGTGAATTGTGTACATTAAAAACACATTTTATGCATTTATGAATTGCTGTTATGCAACTGAATGTTGTATACCTTTGTGAATACTTTTGAGACTACAGTATCTCAGTAGAGCTGGAGTCTATGGACAACCATCCACATGTTCACTCACACTATCAATATATTTGCTTCTAAAATTCAGTAACATGGCTAGAATCTATAGCAACTTAATGTAGTATTAGTGTACTGTTATGTACAAAACATTTCTAAATTAGTTTTCTTGGTATTTTACATTGTGAGTGCAAATGTTGCCAGGTGTCTGAATGCAGAGAACAGCTCTATTTCAACAACCGGAAGTAGAGATATGTAGACCACAATGCATTGTAAAATATTGAATTTGAGCTTTTGAGGGGTGGGACTTTTAAAATATATTAGAACCATAACGGGGTACATTCACAGGTTGTTAAAAGTTATGGCAGCAACAGTAAAACCATTGATTTGTGTTTAAATCCGAGCTAGTTGTTGGAATGTTTCATTTTCTGGTTTTCAAAATAAAATGACGCGATTATTTTTTAAAAACTACCGGTACACTTAAATTCTTTAGTTGAAGAGGTTTCTTTGAGTTTTAAAAGATTCCCGGATGAAAAACAAAACATCTTATATACCAGAAAACAATACCTTGATGCATGCTCAATAATCCAAGTAGAAAAATGTAAAAAAGCTAAGTCTGGTCCTCTGGACATTCAAAAAACAAAACAAAGCAAAAAAATGTAGAAACGTTTCGTCTTTCGTCCGAAAGACTTCCTCAGTCTGAGAAGCTGTAT
>JARVJN010000254.1:22023743-22034828 GCA_031763805.1 Argolebias nigripinnis
TATAAATACTCAAATAAATATAAAGTTCCTACTTTGTGGTTTTTCACCCATTGCAAGGGTGTTTGGAACGTAACCCCTGTGATAATCGAGAGACTACTATATTAGTAATAATAATAATAATTATTATTATTATTATTGTTATAATAATAATTATATTTATAATAATTATTATATTTATATTAATAATAATAATAATAATAATAACAATAATAATAACTAAGTAGTTAGTAGTAGTAAATTATTTACCATTTACGGCTGGAATTCTGACAGTCACTCAGACTGGAGGCATGTCTTATAATTAAAGTAACTTTTATTAAAAACAAATATTAAAAGCCTCTGAGCCCTCTTATATAATCCTTCAACCCAGAAGAGCTCCTGAGAGTCTCTGACCGATGTGGTTTCACTGCTGGATCCATGTTTTCAGAACCAAAGGAGAGACGGGGAAATATTTCAGATAGAACATCCTTCATTGGGCTAAGAATGAAAGCCCCCCACTTTTAGGAGACTCTGTGCAGAGATACTGTCAGATATAAAATGAATTAAAGGCGACCTTCTTTATATGTTGCACAGGATGAATGAGGCGGAAAGCAGCTCCAAACTGGATGCACAAGAACACAATATTTACAACAGATTAAAACTCTTTGAGCATTAAAGAACAAGCTAACATTGAATATTCATAAAGATATACATTTCATTTCCACAGACGAGCACATAGCTTCTAATCTATGTGGCCATTATCTGTAGTTTGCATAGACGCACAACGCTTTCACTAAAAAGAGCTGAAACTGAAAAGCAGCTCATTAAATTCCTACAATGCTTTAAATCCTCCACACATATAAAAACACCGGGGTGTATTATCAATGTCCCACAGAGACACGCTCGCTGTGTGGAATCAAAGCACCAGTTCTTTTCTGTCTAAAACCACAATGAACCCCCACCAGTTACAAAAAAACAACAAAAAAACAAAAAACAGCTGGTGGTGTATAAAAAAAACTGCCCTGAATTAATTTTCTCATTTATCTTTAAAGCACAAAAATGACACATAATCCTTTCCTCTCCTCTTTGGTGTGTAACATTTACAGTCAAACACTCTGAGAGGAGAAACAGAGTTCAGCTTTGCTCTACATTCTTATCGTCTTTAAAGCCAGGATGAGCTGAAGGCATCACTTAAATACAGGTGGTACTCGACTTACGGCGATCCGACTTTACGAACGCATCATATTAATAAAAATATAAAATTAAATTAAAAAAAATATTTTTTTTGTGTTTAAATGTTCTTGATTCCATGTGTACAGCACTTTGTTGCAGCTGTGGTTGTTTTAAATGGCTTTTAAAATAAAGTATTATTAGTTTTATTTTTAAGCCGATTTACACAGTTTCCGACCATTTCCGACAGTTTTCGGCAGTCAGTTTTCGGCAGTGCCCGCCAGTTTAGCCAGTTAGCTCCGACCTCGAGAGCCGGCTTTGGACGGACCGTGTCAGATCAGATGTTCCTGCGCTCGGATACATGAGCTGGAGCTGAACGTCGGTTTTGCGGAGGGACGGATGGACGAAGGAAAACGACGCTGTGAACCGCGTGAAGCAGCAGACAGCGAGTTGGGCCAGAGGAGCAACGAGATAACATGCTAACAAGCCTAGCTGTAGGATGGACGGGTGGATGCTAATGCCCCACTGGGGACACGGAGCCTACGGGCGGCAGAGCTCGCCTCGATGTCCGCCTGGCAGCCTCAGATGTTGGATGGACACCGAGCTAACATGCTAAAACGCAGAGAAACAGCTGCGGCAGCCTTTTGGAGGGGCTAACATGCTAACGCGCGCAGCCTTTTGGATGGACACTGTGGAGAAACGGCTCCCAGTAAGTTATTCATTCTTTTTCCCTTCATTATGTATGGAGTTAACATGCTAACAGTCCTTCCTGTAAACAGTTTGGACCGCGTGAAGCAGCACGAAGCTGCAGAGCTCTGACGTGCAAGAGCTAACATGCTAAAATACGGAGACAGGCTTGACCAGCTCAAAGTAAGAAATTAACTTTGTATTTTGTCTCTAAATGTACTGTACAGTATGTGTTTTGTGATATTATGTAGGGTACTGTGTTAGGATAGGCGAAGTGCTTGGTAACTTGGTAACTGATTTGTACCGTACATGTACGTGTATAAGTGGGGGCTTGGGTGTTTTCCGACTTAAGGCGATTTTTGTGTTACGAGCGACAGTAGGAACGGAACTCGTTCATAAGTCGGGGAGTACCTGTAGTTGTCTCATTTGTTTCTCAGTGGCCCTGAGTTGGACTGGAGACCTGTCCAGGGTCTGCTGGACATGGGCACCAGTGACCCCCATGACCCAGAAAGGAAGAAGCGGCTGTTATTTTATGGTCCAGATTATCTCAAGTTTAACTGAAAGGGACCAAAATGAAACACTGCTGAAAGGATATAGTTTTGATAATGAGTAGATAATTCAGCCACAAAATTATCTTGAAGAGCCTTGGCACCAAACCTCAGGTACAAAATGACCATGCTAGAAGAAAGAGAGACGGATTGGCAAAGTTTCTAATCGAACACTTAAAAGACGACACTGGGTTTTCTTTAACTCACCTTATGACGAGGACTACGAACGTCAGCGCCGTCAAAAACTTTAGCCTGAGATCTAGTAAAGAAAGAAACCAATTAATGTTATGTTAAAAGTTGCGGTTGAAACTAATTTGGAGAAATGAGGCATGCTGGGATACCTGAGTAAGGCATGTTCTTCAGTTCAGAACAAGCTCGGACAATCAGGAATATTAGGTAGAGGATGTAGAAGATGACAACGATCAGGAAGAAGACCTTCATACCCTGAAGAAACTAAATGTTACTACACTTACATTGTTTCCTGGCATGTTCTTTAAAGAGCCACAAATGGCAAACGTTTTACCTGAAAGTTTGCAATATCCACTTTGTACAGGTAGGTGGGGTCCTGGAGCTCATTAACCCTGAAAGTTCCAACAAAGATCTTTTCTGTCTTGGTTCGAGTTACAGTTAGAATCAAATTTATAGGCAACACTTACGTTTGCCATATGCCAAGTGTGACCGCTGAGAGCCACAGAAGACCTACGATAATCAACTTGGGCAGGTAGAATGTGAGGAATTTCCTCTCGCCCTAAAGAGGAAAAATAAAGAAGATATTCGATGAAGAAGAAAAAACTGAAAATATGGATCAGTGATGGATGGAGTGCTCCCACCTGAACCCTGATGCCGTGGTAGACACAGAGCCAGAAGAGCAGGAGGGCACACAAGAAGAGAGCCTGGAAGAAAGCGTCCAACGTCCCCGGAAACCAGCTGTTCACCAGGAACGACAGCGGGAAAAATGGATCTAAACAACCACAAAAATATGATGACAGCACTTGTTTAAATTTTTTTTTAAACATTTCAAAGCAATATTTCATTCACCACGGTTGGTATTATGTTTTAAAGCTCACGTTATTAGCTTTTATGCTTTACGTCTGTTGATTAGAAAACAGTGTTGATCCGTTTGTCAAAAAAAAAAAAGTGTTTTATTAACTTCAGCTTTAACTTTGGGCTTTGAGTGTAATAAAGGTGTTTCACCTGAGTATTTCATCATAATAACCTAACACTGTAAATGCTACTCTGACAGGAACAGCTTTAGATCGAGGGAAAAAAGATTAGCGTATAAAAAGATCTAATGATCAGACATTTTCACAATTCGGAACCCATCAAAAACATTTTGGCTATCCACTGATTTATTCACAGGCTCATAAAATTTGTACATTGTACAAAACATTTGTATTTGTTGTCCTACCAAGTCCTGGATGCCATCTTAAAATGCATTACATTTGGTAAAACCTATCCTTTGATAGCCTTATTGGGGCTGTTGTGAAGCGGTGGTAGGGTTGCAGACTTGGGATCACAATGCCGCAGGTTTGCTTCCCCACTACGCCCAAATATTGTGATGTCCTGGAGCAAGACACAAAAGCCCAAACGGCTCCTTGGGTGTTTAAACAGCTGTCCGCTGCTCAAACTGGGTGCATCTCATGTGTAATGGGTCACATGCAGAGCACATTAATGTATGGAAACATACATTAATGACAATAAATAGCACATTTAAACATTGATTGGAAAATGAGAATAAATCCATGTTTGTGATTGATTAACATGCTCAAAGCCATATAATGGAGATGACAGCAAGTATTCTAAATTCACTTAAGATTTTGTTACAAATAACAAAACCAGCAAAACACTGGGCGTTAAATAATTTGCACGGCTTTCAAAAAGTGATTAAATAAGTACAGTTATGTAAATATTTTCCACTAACTAAAATCTCACCATTGTAGAGAAGCAGCAAGGGGAGGAGGATAGACATCCACTTCTGCTCCATGCCCCAGTCCCTCATGGAGAATTTTCTCAGCGAGTGAGCAAACAAGCACTGAAACATAAAAATATAAATTAAATATGTCATGTTTACAGTCTTTTGTTCTAAAATAATCAGACTGGATTTAGGATGCTGACGTTTTTAGAGGTTTTGGTAGTAAATGTAAAAGTTCTTACTGTCACCATGAAGGTCAGCACCACAAAAACAAACCGGAACCATATTTCCACCTGGGAGAAGGTGGGGTTGTAGGTTTTCCACTGAGAAAAAAGAGACAAAGAAAACAAAAAAACAGGTAAAAAGGTTATAAAATTCATGTAAACCTGAATGCAACAACAAGAACAGTCTTTTTCCACCTACCACAAATGTGACCTTGATTCCATACGTTATGTTTTCGAGACCCTTGAAGCTGACTTTGACCCTGTACTGAGTGTAGTTCAGGTAACCCAAATGCAGCACGATGATCTCATCACATTTCTGGAAGAATTAAAAAAAAAAAATGTATTCAAGACGTTTATCTCAGCTCTAAAATTTTTTTTATTAACGTCTTTATATTTTTATTAATTCTAGTGCGAATTATTGACACCTACAGAGCCACAGTGGAGCGTCCGTGATTTCTGCTGCACGGTATTAATGTGCCTCACGTTGGCTTCCTGCATCACTCCCTTCAGCTCAACGTTGATCTCAAACGACTGCTTGAAGTCTCCCACTGATACAGACGGCAGTAATGCTTTATGAGACATATGCTATCAGAGTGTAGGGTTAATAATAAAAATTTAAACTCGGAACATGGAACTAAACGGCTCATTCTGTGTTCTTACTGTTGCTGTTTTCAGCCTGCATCACACAGGTGAGCCACAGCTGCTGGTTGTAGGTGGTGAGAGGAGGAGATGCTAGATTAAAGGGTCCAGTCTGAAAACAGACAAGGAACGAAAAAAATTTGTTGAAAAACAAAAAATGCATACATTTTACATTTTTGTACATGTTTTAATTTGTATGTTACTAAATATTAAATTTTTGTTTTTGTTCAACCCTTTTCTTAGCTTTAATTGTTGCTGCAATAGTTCTAATTACTAATTTTACAATCAATATCTAATTTTACCTCTTTTTTCAGAAGTCAGGGTAATATGTTTATTTATAGTTATTCAGAGTTTTTGATAGTGCATCATATTCTTGTACTGACAACATAATGTGTATGAAAATATTAAAAACAGGTTTATTAAACGCCTGTGTTGGCTGCGCACTGTCAGACACATCATGTGCAAATAGGTACTGTATAGAAAACAGTGGGGGAAAAAATATTCAATAAAAACCGCTGCAATGGACGATAGCACTGACTGCACACATTGTTATACCCTAATGGAGAAAATAAATGCATTTGTGCAATAAAGATTTGGTATTTCATAGAGGCTGGAGGAACTTTTCACTAAGGGGGGAAACAACCTTTCCAGCAAATTGTATCCTGCAGGTAAATCTTTCTTACATTAGGGGATTTTTTAAATATACTGTACTAAGATTCTTAAGAAATAAATGAGAAACAAGCGTACATCATTTTATTAGTAATTATATAATATTGTGGTGTTAAACACACGACTTGCTTCATAAGTCAGTTGTCGGGCTGCTTAATGTGTTGCTGGAAACTACGGCTGGTTTTGTTTTTCAGTCTCACCTTTACGGAAGCATTTTTTGCCACTAACTGATCACCGTTGTGCTCCTGCTCAGCAATAATCCTTGGACCTACAAAAATAAAAAAAGAACAGTTGGATGAATGATATTAGGTTGTCTTTCTGCTACTTGCTGTGAGAGTTGCTGACTTCTAAAGTCAAGACCCCCCCCCTCCCCACACACACACTCACACACTCACACACACTGAAAAACATGTATTTTGCTGTTTGAATCCTCAAACCCAACTCATCCCCACTCAGCCTTTTGTGCCCAAGAGCTTGAAGACAAATTACAGCAGAAAAATGTACTTTTATTATTATTACTTATGGATTATAAATTACTCTCAGCTACCAATGCCATTTTACTTTTATTTATTATTAACTTTTAGTATGCATCTCTTAAATTCTGTTTAAATTTAGGAGGGAAAATGCTGCATTCAAAAATGACGAATGAACCGACTGGTGGATTGATTGTAGTCAGAGGCCTCAGTCTGATAAACTAACTGAGAACCATTGAAGGCTTTAGGTATAACCTGCTGAATAATTGTTAATAGTTATTAAATCTGCCTTTTTTTAACCATTCTCAGAATTGCAGCATTTAACAACTTGTTTTTTTAAGTGCCTGAAAGGGCCAGAGACTTATTTTTGTTGCAGTTACACGCACTCTGTATAAAGGAATAATTTCTAATGGAAGTTTTTAGCAATACAGTATAGTTTTTAAAAACCTGCCTACACAATACCTTATACTGTACAGTACTATCAATGGATCCTAAATGTTTTAAACCTTCGATTTATGATATTTTTCTCTACTTGAGGTTGGACACTTGTCACTGCAAGCATGTTTCATTTTGGTAGAAGATAATTATTTCTATCACAATTGATGGTGTCGAGCTGAGTGGGTGAGGCGAAGTTCTTGGGTGTAATTGTTGATGACAAACTGTCATGAAAACAGCATATAAATTCTGTTAAAATTAAGTTATCTAAATCTATTGCAGTACTGTATAAACTAAATGACTTGTTGAATGATAAAGCTCTTTATTTGCTGTATAATACAATCTTTGTTCCACATTTAATTTATTGTCTGGAGGTTTGGGGAAAAGCGTGCAAAACTAACAAAATCTATTTTTATTTTACAGAAAAGAGCTGTGAGAATTATTACTAGAAAGCCTTACTGTCATCCATCAAATATATTATTTAAACAACTCAAAGTACAGAAGTTTTATGATTTGGTGTACTATAATATTTTGTTAGTAATGTATAGGGCTCATAAGAATATACTACCATCAAATGTTCAAATGTATTTTGTTAAGAGTGAAAGCTGCTACAATCTAAAAGGAACTGAATTTTTTGCAAAGCCAAGGTATAGGACTAGTTTGAAGGGACGGTTTATTTCAATACAGGGAGTGGAATTGTTGACTGGTTTGGGAAATGATGTAAAAGATGTAAACTCTTTGATTAAGTTAAAAAAAATAATCAAAACTAAATTGTTAATGAAATACTAAAACTTTTAGTTAAGTGTTTAATGTTCTAGATATTTGTTGATTGTGAAAAGTTACTATTTTGCTCTGTTTTTTATAGATTATTGTTTGAATTGATTGTTTGAACTTGTTTTGTTTTTGAAAAAAGGGGCAGATAAAATAAGATTTTTTTCTTCTTTCTGCCGCCTTTCATTTTATGTATTCTTTCATATACTATGAGATATGGTTTTATTTTCTATATCTATTGGGTTTTAATGTAAAAAATAAATTAATCGATTTTGGGGCTTTTAGAATTGATTCTGAATCGCCAGGACTAAGAATCTAGATTATTTTAAAAAATCAATTTTTTTCCTGCACCCCATAAATGTCGAAGAAGCTGAAACTGGGTCGTTAAAGCTACAAATGCAAAACAGTAGCCAAATGCTAAAAGAAGCAGACCACTAACTAAATGTAGCTAAGGCTAACTAAAAGCTAAAAGTAATAGCAGCTAAAATCCTAAAATAACAGCCAGACTAAAAGGCTAGCTAGTAGCTAGACATAGCAAAAGGTCAGTTAAACGCTAATGTTGCAAAAGAGCTAAAATAGCAGAACAGTAGCTAAGAAGTTAACAGTAGACAAAGTTAGAGCAGAAGCAGGTATCACAGAGAACTATGTTTTTGGATGAAATAAAGAGATGTTAATGTGTTTTGACAGGAAAAAGTTAATGTAAATATAGTTAAATATTTTTGAAACATATGAAAGTTACAAAAACCGAGGGCCAAGGAACCAACTCAGAACAAGGTTTGAGACTAAACCTCCTAAACTTACAAAGTTCTTTTAAACTCAGAAGAGTTGAAACATGAAGACCAGAGGAAATTCTGGTTTTCACCCTGAACGTTAGTTTACATAAAAACAACCTTTAATATTACATTTTATTGTCACTGAAAAGTGGCTCATGAAACTATAAACGTTACTAGAACTGTCTTCTTCCACCTGTGTAATATCACTACAATTAGAAACATCTTGTCTAAAAATGATGCAGAACAACTGGTTCATGTCTCGTCTAGACTGGACTATTGCAATGGTTTATTATCTGGTGTCCAAACACTTCTTTAACGTCTTCATTTGATCCAAAACGCTGCTGCCAGAGTCTTAACTGGAGTTAGTGGGAGAGATCATATCTCTCCAGTTTTAGTTTCTCTTCACTGGCTCCTTGTCAAATCCAGAATTGGATTCAAAATCTTACAAAGTACTTCTAACATAAAAGCCCTCAACAACCTAGCTCCATCTTATACGTATTAGAGGTCTTATTATTCCATATTTTCCTAACAGAGCACTTCACTCCCAGACTGCAGGTTTACTTGTGGTTCCTAGAGTTTCCAGAAGCAGAATGGGAGGAAGATCTTCCAGTTATCAGGCTCCTCTCTTGTGGAACCAACTTCCAGTTTCTGTCCATAGATCTGACACATTGTCCAGTTTGAAGACTGGGTTTAAAGACTTTCCTTTTTGTTAAATCCTATAGTTAGGGTCGGCTTGTTATGCTGCCTTAAGCTTGGACTACTAGAGGACAAATTGAACTCATTTGCTTAAATAATTTGCTAAAATTGAACAGTTTTCATTTGATGCTATTTCTAACTTAACATGTGATTCTTGACCTGCCATTGTGTATCTGTTCCTCTCAAACCCAGTCGGTCGAAGCAGATGACCGCTTGTCCTGAATTTGGTTCTGCTTAAGGTTTCTTCCTTATGAGGGAGTTTTTCCTTTCCACTGTCACCTTCATGTTTGCTCAAGATGAGAGTTCTGTGATGGAGTTAAACTAAAAGCATTCTGCTCCTCAGACAAATAATGTTAAATTATTATTTTTATTTATGAATGTTTCTGCTCAATGCCCTGAGATAACTTCTGTTGTGACTTGGTGCTAAATAAACTGAATTGAATTAGAATGTACACATAAGTTCAAATTTAGTCTAGAAGTAGCTGAGTGTTATGTTGAACCAAAGTGGACATAACTCAATGTAGAATCAGCTTAGTCTAAAACTGTGCTATGAAATTTGGTGGGCGATATGCATTTCTTCGAGTCAGGCTAGGCCTTTGATTCAAGTTTGAGCCCAGGTTGTGTCATGAATGAGGAGGTGAGGGGTTTAATGTTCCTGCTCGTCAGTGAATTCTCGGTAAAATAGGCTTGTTTGAACCCTCAGCGAGCACAGCTTTAAGCTACAAACAGGAAAGTCTGATGATGCAACACTTTCCTCCCTTTAAAGTCAAACCAGATGTGCGGGGACGAAGGAAACGCACTAATGGCTGCCTAACGGATCTAAAGTTGCACACGGCTGGCTCTGTAAGTGTGAGTTCAGCCGAATGTGTGCGCTGTACCTTGCCCTGAACTCTGCTGTGTGTGTACTCTTCAGATGTCAGGACACCCACTAATAAAACAAACATCCTAAAACGTCCGTATCAGGACAAACACGAATGACTCATTAGTTTGATTGGGATCCAGATCTTTGGCTTTTTAAAAGCCCCAACTTCTCAACACGTGCTCAACTATCAGCAGATAGAACAGAGAGAAAGGCTGGACTTTAACCTGACGGTGAGACGATGTGCTCTATAAGAACTCTCATCTGCTAAACAAGTTATCAATAGTATATTGGAAAATGGTCTTACTAGCTTTGATTTTAGGGAAGTTGAAGAAAATGGTCACGTTTTCTTTACACCAGTCTTCAAACAAGCATCAGATTCTAATAAAACCTGTTCCGTTTCTCATCATTCTGTAATGATTGTGAAATTAAAACCTTAAATATATTTAAAAAAAGACTTAATTGCTGTGATTTAAAGCTGCTTGCAAGCATGACAATCCTGTGGCTAAGACTTAAAGTACACACCGGAATGCTAACAATGTGTACAAGCGGTTTTAGCACTTCGATGAGCTACATTGTAGCACCAGTCTAAAGCCATCCTTTATTTTTCATGTTTTGTTTCCAAGAAGCCAGCCTTACATGTCATGTTATTAAATGGTGTTAACCAAAAGCTCTCTCTGCTTTCTGATGGTCTTAAAAAAAAAGATTTTACAGAGAACGTTTTGATCTGTTAAGTCACCTAAAGTTTTGACGTAATTCCTATAGGGGCCATTTTAATGTGATCATCCTAATTTTTGCATTAATTTTGGTCAGCACAGCATTTACCTCGTCAGTTTTAACTCCAGTCCACCAGGTGGCGATAATGTGCTGGTTTGTCACACCAAGTTAAAAAATATGGATTGAATCAAAACCTCGGGCTCTCGTTTAGCAGAGCTGCCATGTTGTTATTTTTGTATTCAGAGTCGGAGCACTGGCAATGAGGAGCTTTAAGTCCCGCCTACTCTCCTGCACACAATCATGGTGTCACATGACCTTTCTTTTAATCATGAAATAGCAAATTACAGCTAAATGTATTAGAAGAGTTAAAGTTTGAACATACAGCGGCACAAATGAGCACGTTAAAATTATATATACAGGTAGTCCTCAACTTACGACGTAGATCCGTTCCTACGCGGCGCCGTAAACCGATTTTCGACGTAAGTCGGAATATACGTACATACTGCACCATATACATGTACAGTACTGTATTACCA
>JARVJN010000254.1:22034928-22045924 GCA_031763805.1 Argolebias nigripinnis
CAGACCCTAGTCTGAAGCAAAGTGAAGGACAGGGTCTGGTTTTAACCAGGCTACCTGAGGACCCACAATACGAGGTTACTGGAACGCAGCATAAAGGCCTTGTGGAAATTAGCTTTGTGCGCATGCGTAGCAGAACGACTCGGCACGTAAACGCCCACTTTTGATTTCTAAGCGTTTTCCTGATACATTTATAAACCCAGGAGTGCAAGTTAACGTTTAGCTAGAATTTAATTACGGATTAAAACAAATAAATAAAACTGCGACGTGACGTCTCCACTTGTCTCGAGCAGAAACGTCAATGATGCGTTCAAATGTCATCCGTACGACTGGTTTTCAATGTTTCCGCATCTCGTTGTCTCCTGGTTTCCATCATGTTTAGCGTTCACATATAAAAATTAAAACAAGTTAACAAACCAAAAACATTTTTTTAGCGTTAACGCAACAGCAAAGAGTTTGTTAGCATCGTAGGCCCGTAATGAGAGCTAGCTGCTCGGTTTCCAATCAATCACCTACCTATAGAATCGATCATCACGGTAAGGCGTCAGGTCCTCCTTCAGCTCGTTGTAAGCCTCCTGTATTTTCCTACAGAAGTATTTTAGCTCGCTGTACAGAGGGTTTTCCAAGCCGGGCGAGTAATCATTGTCCATAATTATTAATATTAATAATTTTCCCCAAAAGCGTACCGTCTGACGAATGAAAGAAATGGCGACGAGGGAAAAGCCCTGTTATCAGCGCAGAGGCCTTAGGGGGCCCTTAAATAAAGGAAAGTGCAACCGAAGCTGTTCTGTTTGTGTCGCTTCATAGAAAGAGAAGAAAGGAGGGGGACACATGCGTTAAAAATGAAAAGGGGGCGGAGGAGGAAGGTCACGTGATCACCTTTCAGCACCATGGACAGGGACGAGCTGCAGCAGCGATGCTCACGAGCCCTACTGAAATAAAAATCAAACACCAGGTATAATCAAACACCTTTAGCATATTGGAGTTTTAAGGTACTCCTTTCAAACATGAAATGCAACACGATAAAAAAAAAGAAGAAAAACAAAAGGTGCAGTTTGAAACAGTTCACTCCATTATTGCAGTTCTGAAATGCGGGTACGCACTGAGTGTAAACAAAGCGCTCAGTGGAACTACATATGGAAACTTGACCTGCACTGTAGGTAAACAAATATGGCCGAGACAGCTTAGAAGCTTGGAGAAGACCTTCATGTGGAAAAAAACAAGAGGCTCTGCTGTTCAACTAAAAAGAAGAGAACGAACAAGAATAATGACAACTGGAATCAAGAAGGGTGGTGGTGGTGGAGTATCAAAAAGGGCAGAGCTTGGCGTCTAAAAAAAGACACGTGGCATTTGCACTTCTTCTGGACCGGTGATTTGAACATTTCAACACGTCTTTTTATTTACACGCTCAACAAATCTGAGCGTAAATATAAACACGTGTGAACGGCTGAAGTGGGTTCACAAAAGGCTCTTTCACGAACACCACCATAGCTGAAGTAATTTCAGTCACATCAGCAGTTTGTGTCACAAATGCAGACTTTCACAAATTTAGCTTACAATTATTTAAGGACCTATTAGTGATCAATATATTTTTTACTTTACAAATTAATTACATTGCAATGAGTACTTTTGAAGTTCTTTCATAAAAAAAAAACACTAAAACTCTCCCAGCTTCACTTAAGACCATTCTTTGAGTTCATTTAGATTTTCTAACAAAGAGCTCCAGAAAACTCGACACAAAGACAATATTCTGTGACTAACATTGATCAGTTTCACATCATAAAGCTGATCAGGGTAAGATTGTACATTTGTAAAACTAACTACATGAGTCGTACCTGAACCCTGACACAAGGAGTCTATTTTGTGGAATTTTTTATTTATTTTGATAAATTCAGTTTCCTAAAATGTTTCATAGTTGGCCTTTTCTGTAAATGTTTTGAACTATCATCTTGGATATAAATAATAACCCCAGATACGTATTTTAAAAGGCAAGACTCTTTGTTTTTTCCTCAATGACATTTTATTAAAAAGATGAGTGACATATAGTTAAAAAATAATTTACATGGCATGCCTTACTATCCATCCACCTTAAACATTCAGTCACCATATCAGAGTCGTACATTTTTTCAAGTGTGTTTTTTTTTGTCCTTTAGATCTACACCTACAAATACAATGCACAAATCTCTTCTACAGAAAAAACTAAAACCTACAGGATCTACAACCGGTCATCATCTGTTTGAAAGGAATCCTTAACAGAGTCCATGGGTCATGTTGAACATGAACCGAATGGTTTCCACAAATGAACCCATGTGAATGACGTGTGTGTGTGTATGGAGTGATGACCAAACACATATGAAGAAAAGAAGTGTAACAATGACAGGATCGGTGGACTGCACAGGTGAACCCAGACACACCTTTACTGGACACTTACTAGTCTACCAACTACATCAAACTGGGCAACTTACTCATTCAGGTCTTTTCAACATGTTAAATTGAAACTGCCTGCTCTCCCCCAAACACTCCACATTCCCATCTTACAACTTTACTTCTTGAAAACCCACCAAAACAAACAAAAAATGTTCAGAATTTTCACATTTAGAGAATGAAAAGACACTTTTACCTCTGTTGGGAAATAATCTCATAAATATAATGGACAGACCAGCATCTGAGATACTGAACTTAAAAAAAGAGATTAGTATTAAAACGTGATTTAAAAAAAGCAACAGAATGTTTCTTCCCTATACAAAATATTGCACAACACAATGTTTTCCATGACATGCTTGTGATCTTTTTTCAAGATTTTGAAAGTTATTTTTTCCTACAACCCATTACCAACATTCATGCAGCTTGCTGAGATGGACAACGGTCACAGAAATGAATGCATGAATCTCACCATCAGACCAAAACAGGGTTGGTTCACATCATTTCTGTTCCCTATAATGAACGAAACCTTGCAGTTTTGACACAAATCTTTGAGGTGGACCTGCCTAGCTGTGTTTAGCCTGGGTATTTCTCTTCATTATAGATTAAATTCTACATTACAACATGCCTTTTAATGCATTACTGCTCATTTTCTTGTTGGGGATCTATAGTTTAAAACAAACATAAACCAGCAGTTCAGGTTACAAAATCAGCTTACCAAGTAGACAGAACCTTCATTTTCCCATGGAGGCTTACTAAACTAAAGGTTTCAGCTCAACAACAGTTACTTTGTGGCTCTTACTGTTGACCTCAGCAGTATTACAGCTTTACTCCACACCTGAAATTAAAACAATGGAGGCAGGTGTAAACAGAAAGTGTGTCCACGTTGCCTGAATCTCTTTACATTTACACGGCTTCTGAGAAGAGCATGAAACGGCACAGGTGAAATATACAAAAATATTTCCTGTCCCATGCTTCACTGTTTAATGTTCTTAAAGAGCAAAGACTGCCCCCAAATACATACTCACTTCACAGAAGTGACAGCAGGCGACATTTTCCACTTCATGCCAGAGGTTAAATGGTTCAGCCGAGGCTGTGGCGACGTCTTTGGCACCCATTTGTCACCATATTTAGATATCCAAGTATGAGATATCAGCCAAAGCTATTCTGTAAACCACTCCCACTTGAAGTGCACAGCAATTTTCAAATTCAGTCTCCCAATCAAAGCAGGTCAGAAAACTGATGAGAGGGTATTTAACTATTACCAATATATGTAAAAGTTTCTATCTAAATAACAAACATGTACATATAAATTATTCCATGTAGCAAAGGTTTCCTCAACCTTCAAACTTCAATGTGATCGACTGCACCTCACCTCAGCCGTATCATTTACCGTTTGTAAATGTTTACAGTGAAAAGTCTCACCTCTTAATAGTGCTCCTAAATGATGCATATATCAGCTTCAATCCCAGCCAGGGCACATTGATTTAAAAAAACAACAACAGGAATGACAGAGTAAAAACAAACAAACGCTCCTAACTTTCATTATATACCCCCTTTTTTGTCATTTAATAAAATATAAGCAAAAGCAGTCTATTAATGCGGTAACTGTTTCACTAAAGTTTTATACAGCAATGGATTTCAGTGCCCAGTAGTACCTGTGCGCTCTGGGAAGAAAAAAAAAAAGTAACCTTTAATCTCCAGAGTGTGGTTTTCAAGTATTACTGCTGCTTTTATTGAAAACTGCACCTCGACGTTCCCTCTCCCCTTTCATCTACAAGCATCTTCTATCTAAAGCAGCATTTATTTGCATGATTACCCAAGCTCAGTTCTTTGGCCCTACATGATTGGAGGGTGCCACTGACTGCCAAACGGAGCGGACTTGGCAGCGTTCGCCAACGCTGATAATGCCTATTGCACCATATGTAGTGGCGGCACTATGTAGTGCAGTGAGATTGTATTTCTCTCTGTGGTTTCAATTTTTCCACCCCAAGAGTTTATACTGCTCAAATTGAACAATGAGGCTCCCTCTAGTGGAATTGCATTCAAATTCCAGATAAACTCAGGGTCAGATGAGAGGGGTCATCTCATTTGAGGCGTTGAGTGACGTTTGCCAACGCCACAGCAAAAGCCTGGACAGCAGAAAAGGGGTATTGGAAGTCCAGGATGTAGGCGTTGCCATCAATCCTGCCAAACTGCATTACCTACAAAGCAAAATTATACAAAAAGGTCCTGTCAATAACAACGCAAATTAATGACCTTTTATTATGTGTAAAGATGATTTCTCCCAGATGTCTTACCTGCCTGCCCTCCAGTTCTATTTGAAAGTTCTTGGCTGACTCTTGTGTGACGCGTCCACCAAAATCCAGCTGGTACACCTGTGTGGCTTCATTCCACAGTGGCTGCTTGTTGACCATGACATAAACGAACCCCTGGCTGCCCAGGCCTCGGTCTTCTTTCTCGTTGGCTTTTCGACACTTGATTTCATCCAGCTCACTGGCAGCCCTCAAGTTCCTTTTGTTCTTCCAGCCCTTCTTACCGCTCTGACACTGATTGAGGAGCTCATCCCCACTGATAAAAAGCTCTGGTTCACTTTCTGAACTGTCTTGGAACTCACTGTTGGCGGTGGCCTTGCTCAGCTTCTTCGTCTTCACTTGCTGTTCTTTTTGTCCTTTCAGCTTCTTCTTGTCTCTTCCTCCCAGCCGTGGACTGGATATAAGGGAGTTGAAATCGCCCAGAGCTCTGCCCTCCTTTTTTGTTTTGCTCCCTTCGGCTAGCTGAGACACATTCGCCTCCTCGGCCCGACCATCCGCCCGCTTGCGGTTCTTCTTGGTGAACTTCTCAGACCGCTGTGGCACAGGGCTCTCAGTCAAAGAAAGCACCTCTTGGAAACTTTCCCCCGCCTCTGCCACGCCCTCTTGTAAAGCACTGTGACTTTGTAGTTCTGCTGGTGGTGGTCGGGGTGGTGGGGGAGGGGGAGGAGGGGGGGGGGGTGGGGGGGGGGGGGGGGGGGGGGGGGGGGGGGGGGGGGGGGGTGGAGGAGGTGAGAACACATTTTTGTCTACTGCCATGTGGGACACTTTGGGTGGTAGTGGTACTGCAGGACTGGACATAGGGGGACAAGAATTATATGTTCCCCACGGTGTGTGAAGGGCAATGGGAGGTACGGGCAGTCCAGCACAAGCACTTCCTCCTGGGTACAAAGGTGGGAGGGGACAGCAGGCCAAGTTGGCAACATTTGCAGAATAACCTGGTGATAAGACGAGGGCTTCCTCCTGCTGCGAGAGGGGCACAGGCGCCAACACCTCCTTTGGGGAGGTGCAGGGGCGTGGAGACCCAGGGATAGCTTGCAGGTGGGCTCCATTATAGGCAGTTGCAGGTGGGTACTGAAGAGAGATGTGGTAGCCTGTAGCTGCTGCTTGGAATGATGCTGCGCTAAGGCCGGTGGGGGACTTTGGAGAAAGGACTAAAGGCATTCTGGTTACATCCAAGTGCTGGGCGGAGCCAAGAACAAGAGGGGGTGGTTTGTGAGGTGCAGGCGGGGGATTAGAGTTCAATGAAGCTGTCCTTTCCTGAGGAACCCAAACCTCCTCTGTTGCAGCTGGGTCCCACTGATAAGGGGGTGGGCGTTTAACAACAAGCCCTAACGCCTCGTTCCCTCCTAACGCCAGATGCCTCAGTGACTGGTTCAGCGTTTCATCCTCAGTAAATGCTGAATTCACATAATCAGCCCTGTCTCTGGTGCTTCCTCCTCCTGCTGCACTCCCAGTTCCTTCAAGCGAGCTCATCAAACTGTACGAGGACTGCGTGGCTAGAGGAGCTGCGCTGTTGGAGTGAACGATAACTGTGCTGTGTGGTGCTCCATTCCCCAGAGGGAAGTCCTGTCTGATAATTGTTCCCCCTGCTATTCCATTAGCGCTCCCTGGCGCAGTGCCTCCAACACTGGACCCGCTGCTACACTGACTGCAGGTGTATAAGGCTGTTGGCACCCTCTGCTGGAATGAGGATGTTAGTGCATTATTTTTAGCCTTGGGAGGCAGTGGTCTAGGTGGTTCCAGCATCTGGGAAACTTTGAGGGCTGCCTCTCGGCTGTTCCTCCTAAGGGTTGCATGAATCAGACCAGTATCAAGCCTCTGACCAGAGTTCCTCCCAGCCGCATTACTGTGATTGGCTGGGTCAGGGTATGGAGGTGGGTCTCCACTGGGTATAGAATAACGAGGTGCAGTGAGTCTGTTAAGAGTAGCAGAGGTGTAGGGCAGCTGGATTTTCTTGTCCGCTGCAGAGGATGAAGAGGTGACCCTGAGAGTGGCAGAGTTGCCAGGTCCTTGGAGAGTGTAGACATTCTGATTGCAGACGAGGCGCGTTCGAGGACGACACACTTCTTCCACATTCCCACTGCTATCAAAGGTTGTTATTCTCTCGTAGCCCATTGGTGTGGGATACTGCGCTTGTTGTGGACCTGATGGATAAAGTGGGAAATCTCCCTTTTTCAGGCAAAGATCACCAGGGGGAGGAGTTCCACCTGTGCCCAGTCCTGTTACAGACAAGGAGTTGGAAACTGCAGAGGCGGCTGACGGTGAGGCAGCTGCAGATGCTGCAGCAGCAATGGCTGCAGCCACAGTCCCAGGGTAAGGGGGTGGTGGGTTCATCTTACTGAGCTCTAACGGGGCACTGAACACAACTGTATCACTGTCAGCCAGCTGCGGAGTTGACCGAGTTGTTTTGATTTTCAGTAAGTGCTCCTGTTCACCCCCCACTGTTCTATCAACAACTAAATCAGCTGGTGGGTGAGGAATTTGGATGTGCAGGGCACCTGGCTGCAGCTGGTGCAGAGCAGCACCTGAGGTTTGGCCTGATGACACGGAGGAGACGGGGATCTGAATCTGAAGATGCTGCTGAAGCTGCAGTTGAGCTTGAAGCTGATGATGCAACTGTTGTTGCAGCTGAATTTGTTGATGTTGTTGCTGCTGCTGCTGTTGTAGTTGCTGCTGCTGTTGTAGTTGCTGCTGCATTTGTATGTGCTGTTGGAGCTGCTGTTGAAGCTGCTGCTGAATGTGCTGCTGCTGTTGCAAGTGTTGGTGTTGGAGCATCTGCTGTTGCTGAAGCTGCTGTTGGTGGTGCTGAATTTGTTGATGCTGAAGCTGCTGTTGTTGCTGTGATGGATGAGACGGTGGAGGTCCAACCATTAGGCGCCCCATTTCCAGTCCGCCAAAAATGACCTGACCAGGACTGGAGTACCTTGTGGGTACGGTGTACTGGGCTGTCAACATTGTATCTTGGCTTTTGTCTGGCCCACTGGCAGATGGACCAGCAGGGGATGCAGTGGGATTACTTAGAACATCCAGCTGAACGTTCTGATTAGCCAAGAGTGACTGGACCAAACCAATGTTCTGGGCAGGAGACATGGCCTGTGCAGGACTGTGGATAGGAGCAATAGGGATGTTTACAGTGCAGGGAGGGTTATCATCAGCCCCTCCAGCAGGACCTGTGACAGGTAGGTCATCTTCATCCTCGCTGAAAACATTAGGACTGAAAACAGGCAGGCTGATGTAGTCCATAGAGATCTTGCGCACCTCTGGCAGGTAGATGGTCATCTGTCTAGGCTGCAGATGGAGGAGGCTTGTCTTGTAGATAACTAAGAAGCGAACAAAACAGGTTAAAATTTTCAAATTAATATGTAAACAACAAATATTAGGATCTTGATAAGTTAAGGAGGTGACCGACTACCTGCTCCAAGATTGGTGGGTAAAAATGCAGCCAGCCCTACTATCTTGAACTTTGTTCCCCAAATATTGGATGTGACCTGAGCAAGGTAGTTTTGCTGCAAGACACACAAAAAAAATGCTGTTACTAAGTGTTAAAATAAACGTTTTACAAATTATAAATAAATAACATATTTTTGGAGAAACATTAGGTCTTTACCATATTATGCTGGCCTACCTGGCCCACACAGACATCACTGCCAATTGACAGAGAGGGCTATGATCCCTGAAAGACCTTTTCCCCAAAATTAATCTGCAATTTACCTGATTAATGTCATCCAGAGGAAATTCTCTTCGAGACAGACTGGGTGAACCAATGGAGGGTTTCCGTATGGGTAAGCGTGGAGACCTAGAGATCTCTTGCGTAGCTCGGGACAGTTTGGGTGATTTTCTGGGGTCAATATTAATCCTGTTGGTAAAGGGACAAACTAAGTCTCTACAGAGAAGGTAGCAAATGAAAAAGATGGTTTAAGCATGCTGTAAAACAAAACAAATAAAAAAATCATTTAAAGTTCTTAGTTAACTTTGAAAGGGCATTTAATTTTAATAGCAGGAAAGTTATACACGAACAATCACAGAAATTACAAAACTCCATGGACATCATACATTTTCAACAATCCATACAAAGAATTACTGGATTTTTTTTCTTCCCCAAAAATATGTTTTTCAACATTCTTTTTTTGTGTGAATACTTTTGTAGCCATCTAAAAGAAAAGACAAGTATGATTGTGCATAAATTGCTTCGTTCAGCTCTAATTAAACAAATTGATTATAAAAATTAAACATGACAAATTTTCAACACTATTTTCTTTGATTCTCTGCAACTCCCACTTCTTTCTGCTATAGTTCGATTGTTTATCACAAGTCAAAGATGTCATAATGTTTAACTTTTTGCATTTTAATGAGCACATCTTGATATTTACATAATTCAGTTTTTAAACCAAACTATATATTTTTTTGGTATTTGGTCAAAGGGGAAAAAAAGTTGTAAAAGTTGTAGGAGTTGAGTTAAATTTACAGTCTAAGGGTGGCTGTCAAAGGTGTTACAGGTTGTATAAAATTAGATTAAAAAATAGAATGTGGGAGTCAATTGTCTTGTTCTACAAAAAAAAAAAAACATCTAAAATTTACTTTATATCCTTAGTTTGCATTTTCTGAATCAACAGGATGTTCTTAGGCAAACATAACCGCTGTACTGCTTGTCATAAATGTCTTGACTTGCACTTCAATAGTGTTTAAGTTGCAGTGAACAGGCCATCGTTTTTCGTTTTACATGGATCGTTGCAGGAAAGTCTAATTTAAGATGTAAAAATAAATAAGCAGAAGTTTGGCACAGTTTGTTGCAGGTCATTTAACTAGTTCAGTTACCTTGGGAGTTTGGGAGATTTACTTCCTCTCGATATCTTTGGAGACTTCTTGCCGACCCAATCGTCACTCAGCTCAATGTCACTAGAGTCTGAGCAATTACAGCTGTCAATCATCGCTGATATAAGACTGTTGCCATAGATCTCATCTGGGAAAAATATATACAGAATGTCATTCAGAAGAAATGAAAAACTTTATTATGACAAACATCCATCCATCATCTGCTGCTTGTTCCAGAGTCGGGTCATGGGGCAGCAGCTTGAGCAAGGAGACTCAGACATCGATTTCCCCAGCCACCTTTTCCAGCTCTTCCAGCATTCCATTCCAATGCCTTGGGATGCCGTTCAAGGCGTTCTCAGACCAGCCAAGAGCCGGGGTCTCCTAACAGCTGGACACGTTCGGTAATCAGACGTCGACTGGTAAACAGAGAGATTGACCTTGCAGCCCAGCTTCCTCTTTATCACAGTGGACCAGCACAAAGTACACAATACTGCGAAAGTCGCACTGATCAGTCTGTTGATCCAATGCCCTATTCTTCCCTAACTTGTGACCAAAACCCCCAAGATACTTCAACTCCTCCACTTGAGGCAGCACCTCACTCCCAACCAGGAGTCCATCCATCCTCTTCTGACTGAGGACCATTGTCTAAGATTTGGAGGTGCTGATGCTAATCCCAGCCCCTTCACACTTCGCTGCACACAGATAGTGAGGACATGGAGAACACAGCATGAGAATACCAACAGGACATCTGAAAATAGCAGAGGTGGAACACTGAAGTCACAAAACCGAGCCTTGCCTCCTGGTTGCACCAAGAAATCATGTCTATAAAAGTTATAAACAGAATTGGTGACAGATGGCAGCCCTGTCTGATTCGCACCCTAAAGAGATCCAACTTGCTGCTGACAATGCAAACCAGACTCGTTCCTTTTATTGGAACTGAATGATCCAAAGCAATGGATCCACAATCTAATTCTCATGGAGCACCCCCACAACATATCCCTAAGAACACAGTCGACAAATGACAAACATACATGGTACCGGTATACATTTAACAAATCTCTGTGATGATCAACGCTGAAATGCACATCTTGAATTTTGAAAGAGATCAAACATTCATACAAATAAGAGTTGCTTCAGGAAATTAGTCTTTTGGTATTCTGGCACTGCAAGAGACTTTTAGAGAAGTACTGTAATTTCCGGACTATAAGCCACTACTTTTTCCCCCACACGCTTTGAAGCCAGCGGCTTATACTGTACAATGCTGCGGATAATTTATGGATTTTTATTTTTTTGATGGGCTAACGAGCTTCCTGCCGCCAAAACATTTCGCCTCATCACACCCCGGCGCTCACATAGCTGCTTGATACACATCTCTCCTGGGGGGTGGGTCCTCATGACTTAGTGAGACTACCTGTATAAATAAAGGTTAAAAAAAAAAAAAATCGGACCGA
>JARVJN010000254.1:22110204-22127379 GCA_031763805.1 Argolebias nigripinnis
GCTCTTCTCGTTTGGCATGTCTTTCTTTAATCTGTGGCACAGGTTTTAACACAGACTTTGACGTTTCTGGCTTGCGTAAGGCAACCTCAGAAACTCTGGCTCTTGAAGATTTGTCGCGCTGGACACTGACAAGCTCTTCTCGTTTGGCATGTCTTTCTTTAATCTGTGGCACAGGTTTTAACACAGACTTTGACGTTTCTGGCTTGCGTGAGGCAACCTCCGAAACTCTGCCTCTTGAAGATTTGTCGCGCTGGACACTGACAAGCTCTTCGTGTTTGGCATGTCGTTCTTTAATCTGTGGTACAGGTTTTAACACAGACTTTGACGTTTCTGGCTTGCGTAAGGCAACCTCAGAAACTCTGCCTCTTGAAGATTTGTCGCGCTGGACATTGACAAGCTCTTCTCGTTTGGCATGTCTTTCTTTAATCTGTGGTACAGGTTTTAACACAGACTTTGACGTTTCTGGATGGTTTAAAGCGTACTCCAAAACTCTGCCTCTTAAAGATACATTACTGCTTGCATTTGTGGGAGAACAAACAGACAATGTTGCTGAATCCTCTGTTTTTTTAAACTTGCGTCTAAAAAAGTTCATCTCCCACAGCTCTTCAAATTTGTATACACACTCGTTGGCTTCCAGTTCAGGGTTAGCCTTTTTAAAATCTTCCAGCTCTGACAAATACTGGCAAATAAAATTGTCTATGTCCGAGGGCAGTGCAAGCTGTGCCGCTCTGCAACCACACTCCAGCAAACTTTTAAGTCCAGACTGAATTGTTGAACTCATTTGGAATGCAACAAACTCTGTCATGTCTTTGAAAGGAGGTACCTTTATCTGTGAAAGAAAAGGTGTTTTATTGGTTATACTATAAAGTGACGAAAGCTTACCTTTTATCTCATCTCTTGAAGTTGGATGGATGTGACTGTCAGCTTGGGAATTCTGTGACACATTACTGTCTTCATTTGGGGGAGAAAGAACAGACGATGTGGCTTAATTCTCAGTTTTTTCAAACTTACGTCTGAAAAAGTTGATCTCCCACTGCTTTTTAAATGTCACCGCAAGATCCTCGGTGTTCAGCTCCGGGTGTGACCTTTTAAAGTCCTTCAGCTCTGAAAAATATTGGAAAATAAACTGTTTTATGTCCGAGGGTTTTGCAAGGAGTGTCGCGTAGTACGCACACTCCAGCAAAGTTTTAAGTCCAAATGGAAGTGTTGAAGCCATTGTGAAAGCACTCGTCTCCGTCACTTTCTCAAACGAACTAAATGGATTTGAAAGAAACGAGTCCTTTTTAAAGGCTTGGGAAGAGTCAGTAACTGATGATATCACAAAGGCAGCCCTTTGATCTATGACGTATTTCAGCATAGATCAAACAAAAGAATCCTTTGATCTTGTTTATACAGTTAATGACGTCAATCCTTGGCTTGGGAATATGTTCAGTAGTAATTAATGACGTCACAGGCGGCCGTGTCTCGCACGTGTTCTTTTAATTTGAAAGAAAACACCCGGATGTGCTTAGCTTTTCTGGCTTACCAAGCGCTAACTGCTATGTAGCTCATTGTCGGAGTCTCAGCCTCTTTGCTTCAAAAAGTCTAAACATTTGCAGCATGATGTTTTAAAGATATTGTTGGATCAACTCCATCTCTTGTTAGCATGTTGGCTACAGGAGCGGCGAGTACAAACGTTAACCTTAAAACGAGCTAACAGGCTAAGCTAACATGCTAATTTTTAATGTTTAGTGGTTTTCAGTGGAGCGTTAAGTTAATATTACACTCGTCTGCAGCAGTTTTTACAGCTTCGTCGCTTTAATGATATAACGACACTTCAGGCATTGACAACAAATGCACTAATTTAGTAAAATATATTTAGTTATGGACCGTGTTTTGGTAAGGCTGACGCGCTGCTGTTTCCTGTTTACTCAGGCTGTGACAACGACCCTCGCACAAGTGGACAGAGAAAAGATCTACCTGTGGATCAACGAGCTCTCCAGCCCAGAGACCAGGGAGAACGCGCTGCTGGAGCTCAGCAAGAAGAGGGAGTCCGTCCGTACCAGACCTGGCTCCGATGCTCTGACACAAGCAGCGGCCCTGCTGCCAGTGTTGCCAGATCTCGCGACAGCAAAAAGCGACCAGCACCATGTAAACAAGCACGAACACGCGACTCAAGCCCCAAAACAAGCCCAACTGGCAACCCACACCATTGTTTAAAACAAAGGCAGTTTTTAAACAGTATAAATATAAATTCATTATGGCATTACATACAAACAGCAAAATTATGCTAAACACAAAGTGTTTAGCATAATATTGCTTCATTTAACAGAGAGACCTGAAGAGTGATGACAACAATGGACAATGACAACAACAGACAATCATAAAGGATGCGTACAAATTAAAGAATTAAATAAAAATTAAACAGCAAACTCATAGTAAGCAAAGTATACAAAAACCTTTCTTTAATCTCTATCCTGAATCATGCTTTAAGTGTGTGCTCTTTCTCCCATTCTTTTCATATATTTTTTCCCATATTTCCCCCACTTATTAGAGCTCATTTGAGCTTGGTCTTGTCACTCTAGACAAAGAATAAAAAGCAAAGAATAACAAGCCCAAACAAGTGACTCTACAACCGACACAAGCCCAAAACCCCACGACAAGCGACTTCGAAACATAACAAGTCCAAAGTCGCTTGTAATAGGCGGACTTGGCAACTATGCCTCCGAACGGCCTCCTCCCCCACAACTAATCAGTGACCGACAGTGTTTATGACGTGACGGCTGGCGCGCTTACAGCTCGCCTGGACCCTGCTCTGAAATTGGTCCGGAATCACGGTGCGGCGCATGTGTGAGGTGGAAACTGCGCCCAGCCCGCTCCTGGCACGCAAATATTGTGCAACAACCGACCCGAACCGGCAGGTGGAAAAGAGGCATAAAGATATGCGGCGTGGTTTGAAACCTTTGCACAGTACTATATTTCCATGTTGTCCACTTTTTGAGCGTCATGCTCAGAACGCTGTGTGGAAGTCGCATTCTGACGATATCCAGATATAAAGATCTAATATAATTTCACTACTTCCCCATACATTTTTCCTTTTTAGTTGTACTTTAATGAGATCTCTTGTGCAGGTGTGAAAATACAGCTCCATGTTTTATAGATGGGGCACATTATCACTCTGTTTTAAAACAAAATGTCTTGCACAGATCCTTTTGAACTTGTTCAAATTTCAAACAAGACTGCGGGCGAACATTATGAGACATTTGGAGACATTGCGAATTAGAGATTCACGGACAATATCCAATATGCCAGTATGTTAAAACTTTAGATATGATACCAATATTTTTTCCCTAGACCTACTTACAGAGACTGTATGCCTTTCTCTGCTATGGGATTAAATTACTACATCATTCTGCATGGTCTTTGTCAATATGGCCTGCTACCAAATGCAGATGCCAAACGGGGTTGAAAATGATGTAACACTTGAGCTTGAATTATGTTTAGTGTCCTATTTATTCATGACATTTACTCAATCTAACACAATAACACTGAAACAGTCCAAATTTGAAAAATTTCACAAATCTAAACTCAACCTGTTGACGAACGACAAGTGAAAAGCGTACAAGTAGCAAGTACAGTAGTGCATTAATAGATATACTTGACAGTTTCTTAAATTAAAAATTAACTTAAAACAGAAGCCCAACATGTATACAGTCTTAATGATCAATTGAAATCTCCTTGTCACTGGGTTGTCGTACGAAAACAGATATTATACACATATTATCACCTTTTATATTGGTGAGTTATTTGGATGGAATGGCCGATGTCCGATATTTAACTTCATTTCTAGTATCGGTCGATATACCATTCCGATAATATCGTGCATCCTTATTGTGAATGATGTTTGCCAGTCTCCAACAGTCGCAGCCCATTGAGATTCTGACTTTAAGTAATGAGATTTAGTCATACTCACTGTGGCATGACAGCAGTCCTTCAGTCTTTAGTTAACATGCCACTTCTGTGGAGTAAGATGAGAGATGAGCCTCAGTTATAACTGTACCAACATTGCTTGGTGCCGTTTTGTACATCGGCAGCAGTCGAGTGGTTTTCACCAGATGTTCTCCCTCAGAATGTTGCAGTACAACACAACCCTGTAATCATGAGAGGAATGACAAACGCTCACGGTCATCCTCCTGACCCAAAGTGCCTTCTTTGGTTTAAGGACTTTTCATTTCACCTTTATATAACCAGGCATAAAAACTAAGAACAAATTCTTATTTACAGTGCTGGCCTGGCAAGCACCAAAAGGTCCTTGTAGGGTCATGGGAAGGAAAACAATACAGTTAGGCAAATCAATAACATATACCGGTAGTAGTGAATAACAAACTAGGAAATCACAAATTACATTAACAACAGTTCATTGTCGGAGTTAAATAACATTGAAAACATTTACAGGTATCTAAAAATGGCTTTTTTTAAACGACTTCAGTCATTTGTCGATGATGTTCTGTTTAGTCTTTTGGTCATGGCTATAGATCAGAGCTATTCAACTGGTGGCCCACTGGTGAGCTCAGTTCGGCCCACCAGTGGGTTCATTTTTAAATCAAACTTAGATTTTAAACTGTAAAACAAGCTTAATTAATGACTTAACTGTTGGATGTCCGGCCACTGAGCTCTTGGCTTTCAGTAACTGTGGCCTCCTGAGCATTTTAGTCCCGAACTCGAGCCCATTTACCTAGGAAGTCCGCTTCGTTTGGGGAGGTGTGAACAAATCTAAGCACCATCGAACTCTGTCACGGAACAAACAGGCAAACTCTGGCCTGCCTAAAAACCTAAGTCTTGGTCCGGTAGAAGAAAACTCAAGCGCGGTTCGAGTACAGTGTGAATGTAAGCAGACCGGGCACCGCAAGCAGGAAGTGGACTACAGTGCAGGGCAAACATGCATTTCTCTTACCTCATATGGAGCCGTCAGCTTGCCTTGTGTGAAAAACAACATTCTCCGTGGTCCAGAACTTCTGCCTTTAGTAGCACTGACTCATTAGGGAAACTCAACGTTTACAACCAGTGCTCCTGGATTTTAACATGATTAAACACTAAGATTACACTTGAGAAGAAAAAAAAATGGTAGAAGCCAGAATAAACTTTCAAAAGAAAAGTTAGGTGTGAATCATGTGCTTGACACCTTCAGACTCCTCCACAAAGTACCTTATCACGCTGAGGCCCTGCTGGTTTGTTGGTTGTGGGTGAATCTGTACAGTATGCTGCTGAGTAAACTAAACTCTAGGCCCAGGAATATTTTTGATGTACATCTCTGTTTATACTGTCAACAGGTGTACAAGTTTAATTCATGTTTTCCTTTCATGTGACCCTGTTTCAAACGATTCAACAGTTTCCACAGTCTCACCGCCTCCCAGCAACACATCCTCCACTTTGAGTAAGTCCAACAGTCTGATATGCAAACCAGCCTTTTAACCTAAATATACACATATATCTGCTATTCTTTTAATGCTTTCCAGTGCCAAATACCACAACAGTCCCGCCTCACAAGAACTCAACGTTTGATGCCGCGAGCTTCATCGGTGGAATAGTGCTGGTCTTGGGTCTGCAGGCTGTTATCTTTTTCCTCTACAAATTCTGCAAATCCAAGGACCGCAATTACCACACCCTTTGAAGTGGCTGCACGTTAGGATCCACATCGTCCGAGCTTTCCTCTACTACACCCTTGTAGAGAAAACGACCCCGCTCATGATGGTAGACTCGGGCAGTGTTTCCAGGCAGGTTTCTCCCGACTTGTTTCATTTTGTGCCACACAGTGTTTTTGACCTGCTATTCCTGTGTAAAATTTATTGAATTCCAATTTTACAGATTTCCTCTGGTAGGCATTTAGGTCTTGAGGGTATGGATCGCGTAATTTGTTAGCAACCCCCACCTCCGTCATGTCCTTAGTCTGCAACAAACATTTTCCAGCAAATCGAGTGGGCTTGTTATTTACAGCCCCTCTGCTCATGCCTTCAATTAATTGCACCACGTGACTGTAAGAGAATTACGGAGTTGCTTTCCTGTTGAATCTTTACATTTTTACATTCACTTACAAAATCCTGATGGGGAAACACGGTTTGAGCTATTCTTAAATGTGACAACCGATGGTTCAAAACTGCTTTTAGTCTGTTTAATCCGTTTTCTCTCCTCCACACAACTGTTTCGTGTATAACTGATCAAAGATGACGGAAAAGAAGAAGCAGGATTACTTCCAAGGGAATAAAAGCAACATTTAATCATCTGATGCCAGATTGAAATAAGTCCCATTTGTTGAGTGTCTCCTGTGTCGTTGAGGAGAGCTATGGGTTTTCCTGAAACATTAAAAACGCCAACCTTCAAGTATAGCAGCCCGATGCAATAAATCATGTGTCGAGTTCATTTCAGAACCACAAATCTCTCAGCTGTTATTCCCGATCATTAAATCTTCTGGGTTGCCAACGTGGAGCTGGCCCCCGTCCCTTCCGAGTAACTCGAGTCAGTTATTGTAGGATATTTAAAAAATGAGTGATTGGTTAATTGTGTGGAATAGAGGATGAAGTGACTTAAAACAAAATGGCGTGCACCTTTCTTGATGTGGACAGTAAAGTGCCTTTAATGTCCGGTATGAGTGTCGGCGAGTAAAGAAAGATTTCTAAACCTCTTTGACTTCAGCCTGGAGTCGTTAGTTTTTTTGTTGTTTGTTTTTGGTTAGAGTACCCAGTATTGCGGTGCCGATACTGCTGACAGCTGTACTGTTCCCAGCTGGAGTTGAGAACCTTTTATCGTCGAAGCGTACAGTTGGTCGTTACCGTTCAGTCTGCAGGTACAGCAGGTACAAAAACTCACAGGATGAATTGATTATCCCACTGGCAGCGGTGGAATAAATTTATTTAAATGCCATCTCTGGTTCTTGCAGCATCATATACCGTCACTGAATTTTCTCCCAGCTCATGTTTTCGTTCGGATGTTTAAAACTGTTGAATTAGACGGTAATTTGGCAGAAAGTTTCATTGTCAATGCGAGAACCTTTTTTTTTGTGTGTGTGTGTTTGAAGAAATGGCAAAAACATTGGGCTTAATTAAAGTAAATCTAATTATTTGAGAGTATTTAGTTGAAAAATGTTAAAACTGTTTTGAGTGTTGGTGTCATCAAACGATGCACCTCTAATCTGCTTTGTGCCGTAAATTAAGTGCGTAAATACAAAACGGTGGCTGTGTTGAAGCTCGTGTTCAGTCGTTTTATTAGCTCGCTGCTAACTGGTTTTGCTTTTTCATCTTGTATATAGCCATTTTTCTAGTTGAGTGCATTTTCATAGTTCTGCTGTAGAAAAAGTGAAATGTAAAGCAGAGCGTTGTTTGTAGCGCCGTCATGTCAGATGTTTTTTCTCCCCCCCTTCTGTTATTGCATGCTGAATGCTTGGAAAGTGTAATTGTTTTTCCTCACTCTCATTGCGTATGCTCTTAAAGATTTAAATGTACACTCAAACCACTTGATTATTTGTGATTAGCCCTTATGCTAATTGAAAGAATGCCTTGAAGAAGTGTGCATTAGGCCAAAGTTCTGTTTTGGCATGGAATATGAGCGTCGCACTGACGAGCTTTGTTTTGTAACTTTATCTTTTGTAAGTGTTTTTCATGGTTCAGCTGAAAAAAAAAAGCCTGTATAAATACTCTTTAATATTAATAGATTACAACAAAGATTTAAGATTTTACTGAATGCAAATTATGCTTTTTGCTCGCCTGATTTTTGGGATTGCATGCTTTATGCTGCTTAGTTTGACACGCCTTCTAACCTGCAGCCCAAAGACACAAGAGTGGCGATCCGGCTGCAGACTTCAGCTGCATCCTTTCTGCATGTGTAGTCCCTTTCACACAAATTACGAGAAATATTTCAAATGTTCATAGCTGAGCGCTCTGCTCGCACAATTATGGCTGCATTCTTTACGGACACAACATCACGTGTCCCTACATCAACGATATTCAAGGATTCCTGACGTCCATCCGTGTTGCATCTCATAATTACTCTGTGCACCTCTTGATAAGTGCCTTATTCAGTTAGTATCCACATACACTCATGTTGTACAAAAGACATGCCATACTTACTAAATATCAGTGAAACTCAGCACTTTTAGGCCCCAGTGAAGTGGTTCTGTGTTGTATTCTGCTTAAACGTGTGCTTCGACCTGCTCGGCCTTAACTTTTTGATCTAAACCAGTTAGTGTGAGTGAGAAGCTGCTCGGGCGATAACCGGGGTGTTTTGCTTGAAACGAAATGGGGTTTTATCAATGCATCAAGCTCGGATGCACCAAGACACGAGTCAAATGAACGGCAGATAATGGTTGTGGTCTGAGGAACTTCTCCCCAGCTCTTTGGAATGACTCACTGGAAATGTAACCGCAGACCTCTAGTGTTCTCTTTAATGACACGTAATGACTTGAACTCCAGTTTGTTGTACGGTAATTAGCACCTTTTTTTGTTTTGCATTTCGATGGCTTATTTTCTGTTCTGTTGGATATTTAAATTTGAAAGTCAGAATTCACATGCTTGGTGGCCATATAGTTTTTCACCCGTTCAGACTTGAGTACCGGCTGTGTCCTTTGCCTTGTGATTTTAGAGCGAAGTGCTCGCTGCAGTGCTCTAACTTTACCCATTAATCTTCTTGGTACGACTTTTCTCTCAACACCCTTCGACAGACAGCCATATGTAGACACTTGACAGTGCCACAATGCCTCCTGAAATGTATTTTGTTTGCTTTTTTTGTTCTTGTTTTTCTGCCTCTCGAGCCTTTTTAAAAATGTTGGCCTCATTTTCTGGTTTTGCCTTTTTGTTTTACAATGTTTAACCAATAAAAGTTTGAATATTGTTAAACAAGTCCCAGCGTTTGCTCTTTATTTTGACGCCGGCTTCAACTTTCTTGGAGCTTAATGAGTTACATAAGAGGGAAATGGATGCACTCGTGGGGGTTTGTTGTCGTGGTTACAGCTGCCCCGACCAAAAGAAAAGGTGTTGGGAGTATCAGGTTCTAGTGAGTCTTTGTATTCGCTGAAACTAAAAGTCAACACGTTCAGGTGAAGAGAAAGTGAAGCAAGACAACAGTGCAAACAAGCCAGTTTTTTATATCACTCAGAAAATAACCATGTAGATAAATTGAGATCTTAAAAACATTTTTTTTGTTTAAATTACAATGTTTAGGTCAGTTTACTCCTTGGTTTTAATGTCCAATATACCCGATTTTGTAGATGCAATGTCCGCAACTTTATTTATTCTTGTCCATAATTTTCACATTTGTTTTTTATTTTTAATGCAGTCATGATCTGAAATCTCTCAAAACTAGAGATTGGAAGGAAATATTGCTTAATGTACGTCCAATTTAAAACCAATCATTTTGGAATATACTGTATATATTTTTTTTTACCAGACTAGATTTACATTAATATCCCACCTTTGCTCCACAAAGGTCACCACAGTCCTTGATAGCCCTAATATGTTTAGTGTAGTAAAAGCAATTTTAGTCTTACGGTTTTGTTTTATTTTTTCCAACTTGGAGAAAAGTAAAAATTTATATATTTGTCCCACAATGGAAAAACACAAGACAAGTAAAAATTTATATATTTTTGTCCCACAATGGAAAAACACAAGACATAAAAACTAAAAAAATAGAATGAAAGTATTGTACAAAGAAATGGGTACATTTTCTGCAGCCATTTGCAAAAGTATACCAAAAAAAAGGACTCTTCTCTGGGTCAGTTCTGCACAAGTAGCAAAACTTTATCTTCAGTGGAAGTGTGTGTCCCTTCTCCAAAAACATTTTCAGGACCAAACTGTTACTGTTTCTCTTGTTCATGGACAATAAAAAAATAAACTGCAACAATAAACTTTAAATTATAAGAAAACTAGACGAAAAATGTTCAGTCTCGTTAAAATAAGAGTGCACCATTAAAACACTCATTTGCTCCTGTTGTACAAATGCTGAACACATTCAGAGCAAAATGCCTCTGGTTCTTGTTTTCCTCTGGGCACACCCCTGTCGTTCGGGCAAAGACAGATGTGCAGCAGTCACAAGGTTTCAAAGTTGCAGGGTCAGGAGAGCGCACACATGCATCCTCTATATGAGAACACGGAGCGATCCTTAGCTGCCTTGGCTAACCTGATTGTTGTGTCCTGCCTTGCTCTGTAATCTAATCTCTGGAAGCACAGAGAAACAATGCATTTTGATTCAGTCTTTCTTGGAAACACCAGCTCAGTCTATTTAACCTCTAATTCATGCCAAGAATACTGGGAGCAAAAATAAATGTTAACTTCACAATGATCCTAATGCAGAAACTAACAATAACAGATTATTTCCTTCTACATAACCAGATATTTAGACCATCTTGGACTCTTGGGACACGTTGTGAGATGATTCATTTGTAGTAAAGTAAGCACTTGAGATCAGGAGACCTGATGAAATGTTGACAGAGGCTTGACAAGGAGAAGACAAGTTAAGGAATGTTGTGATAAACGGACGTGATTGTTCGGACCATAACCGGCTGCTGACTCGAACTTGAATAAACAGAAGTAGAACTTGGGAACACAAAAGAAATGTCGTCTGACCAGAAAACAAAGATATGTGACTGCTTTAAAATATACGGGTACATTAAAAAGTGAAAGGATGAACTGCTTTCTATACAAGCCTATTTGTACAGAAGAAACTACTTAGCTGCTTTAACAACATTCACAAAGCAGTTCATGTGCCAGACTTTGCAACCTATCATCAACAAAAAAAAAAGCGTAGAAATGACAATTGTGCATTTATAAGCAAATAAACATTTTTATTTAAAAACGATTGAATAAAAATACATTCATTATATGAAGAAAAAAATAATTCCAGCTTAATTTGAGACGAGATCTTAAGCCACAGTTTTCTCATCATTTTCAAAATGATTTTCAGTTAAAGTTCATTTAAAGAACCTCAATGTGCATATATCCCAAACCCTTCATAGATTTTAAAACAGTCCTGGGTAAAGTGTTTTATTACACGTATGGTTTAGTACTAAAATATCTCCCAAGCTGGTTGAAGATGGAGGAAAACGTGCTGCGGACCGAGAAAAACTCCTCAAATGCAGCGCAACAAAAATGTCTTCTGGAAAGCCTCATGTTTCCCAGGAGAGGTCGTCCTGTTTCAGGCTGTTTCTAAACTTTTGAGTCTCTCTGAGGAGCTGCAGGTTGTTTTGAGTCACAGTACCTTTCTTTCCTTTTTTCCCTTTTTTCTTAGTCTTAACGGGCGAGGGAACAGGTGGCCTGATCCCACTCAGCTTTGAGGTTGTGTATTCCTCATCATGTGACATACCCTGGGTCAGTTTATGGACCTGCAGAAGACAGAACACATAAAAAAAACCTATAAACAGATTTAGAGATGGTGCTCACTTTAACAGATGTTTATTCAGGTTAAAACCACGACTACAAATTTTATTTTTTCCTGATCTGAATGGTTTGGCTATAAAAGAATACAATTATCAGGTGAGTACACTTTTAGTTTATCTGGAATTTATAAAAAATGCATATTAGACAATGGCACATAAAAGAGTTCACTCTATTTGCGACAGAGTTTGAGTTTTTTCTAAAGCCTGACTGATATATCGGTAGGGCCGATCATTTATGCTGATAGACGTTTGGAAACCTATCGTATTGGTTATAATTGTCCCATTTTATGCCAATACTGTATAAGCACTTCTAATTTTAACCCCTAAAATGATGGGAATAAGCCATAATTGTACAATGTATCCAGCAGAGTGCATGCGCATGCCTTGTAAAACTTTAGCCAGAACAATAAATCTAATCTAGCACAAATATATATTCTGCGTTAGTAACATTATCTTTGTCATCCTCATTGAAATGCATCGTTTGTCTGCAACCTCAGCTTCTCTACAAAGGAAAAAAAAAAAACCCGCTGCTGCAGTCAAGACTAGAACTTCACCATATGTGACTGTTTAAACAATGAATAGGGAAGGGTGTTTCTTTGTTTAATTTATATTTATGTAACACACTTGATAACTTTATGGTGAATAGTGGAGGATAGAACATGTGAATGCATGTTAGGAAGACTGTTTTTATGACCAGTGCACCACTTGTAAACCTAGTGTCTGACTACGTATAGCATGGATCTGATTTGCTTAGCTTCATGGTTGCTAACAGCTGTGCTAAATAAACAAGCCCTGCATCACTTGCTGTTGACTTACACTTTTGTGGGTGAACAAGGCAAAAAAGATTCAGCCAATGTATCTGTTTTGGCGATAAGTCAAAATTTCCATATCAATCGGGCTCTAGTTTTTACAGTTTTTCCACACATGAACAGAGGACATGGACTGGAACAGTCGGCAGATGTGCAGTTGCCTTCACATGTGCGGTAGAAAGCAAAATATTCTATTTGAGGGGTTTTTAATACTCAAGAACAGCCTTAGTAACATGCACCACAATATCAAATGTGGCTTGTGTTTATGGCACTTTAAAGATAAATATCATGATTGGTCAACTGTTTGGGAAGAAGCATGCAGGCAGACAGAAAACCTTTAGCTGAGCTAAATGTATGTACACACAAAACTGCTGCAGTTATAAAACTAATTTATTCCCACCATGTTAGAATAAAACCGTCCTTCGATCGAGCAAAATTACTGAACATCTAAAAAAATTAATAAACTCGGGCGTGCTTGTAGAACATGCATCCATCTGTATTTCTTGAGTTATTAGACATGTTTTAAGTTATTTTGCTGCACTAAATAAAATGTCAAATACCGTCTGCTGGTGTTTGCGCAGCTTAGTGATCTGCGCTTCCTTCTCCTCCATCCGGGTGACCAGCCTTTCCAAGTCCTGCTGCAGGTCCCTCTTCTGCTCTTCCTGCTGGGTTGCTTCTATCTGATGCTTCAACTCCTGATGCTCACTGAGAAACACTTTCATTGACAAATACTGATGGATGTGGGAAGAGAGTACAGTATATGATAAAACAAAGACAAAAGTAAGTCACTCACAAGCTCATGTGTCCAAGCTCATCCTGCAGAGCCAAGAGCAGGTCGGACAGCAAGCTCAGTGACTGATGAGCAGATGGACTGGCCGGCTTCTGGAAAGCAGTGGAAGATGTAGAAAAGTCCTTGTGGAGGCTTTTCTTGGCGCCACATCCAGACCTGTGCAGGGCACCCACTCTCTCACACAGCTGGGGCTGGTGGTGCTTCATCATGTGGAGGATGCTTTGAACGTTGGCATGAACGGAATGGCTTGGACTCGTCGACTAAGACATGGAAGGAGAAATGAAGTCGGTCAAAATTATTCAAAAAGAGGGGGACCAAGGTGAAACGAAGGAAACAACTTACTGTTCCCGCAACAAAGGGCATTCTTGTGTGCCTCGGGCTGTCTGAAGCCAGCTCATTCTGTTTCAGTGCCTTCTTTAAAATAATATAGCTGTCATTTATAAATTACACACAATCGAAAAAAACTGTGATAAATAAACATTAAAAACAAGAAATGTACCTTAACGGCCCTTTTAGTTTTCTTCTTTGGCTTTGTTTCGTCAGTAGATGGCACAACCAATCGAAGGTTGGTATCCAACTCCCTCTGCAGCTGAGTAGAAGAAAGTTCAGCACAGTTAAAATCACAGAGAAACACTTCTTGATACTTTGTTTTCTTTCAAGCTGCAATGTTAATCTTTGAACTGTGGCAACTTTTTCCTCACACTGACAGCCAACAATGAATAACTTGATGTAAAAAAATAAAAATAAACCCTGATACATGGGGGGAAAAACGTCAATGTACACATATAGCTGATCAAATATCCCATTTGCACCCCTTCAGTTGATCAGCCATATGCATCATTTTTAGATAATAGCGGTTTTAAAATCCTCATAATATAAAATACTATTCTAATGCTTATAATGTTACATGACTTTTTATTTTTATTTTTTATTTTTTTTATTTTTTTTACAAAAACATGTAAAAGAATAAATAAAGATACATTTGTTGTTGAGCGGCTACAAATGAACTTTGTGTGAACTGACCTCATCTGCCTTCTCCTGAACAAGTTTACGCTCATGCTCTTCTTGAAGCAGCTTCTGTTCCAAAATGGAAAGCTTCATCTGAAAGCATCCAACACAATGAATAAACTTATAGTTCAGTTTGTTGTTGTTGTCGTTTCTCCTTTCAGCTGCTCCCTTTTCCAGGTGTCGCTACAGCGAGCAAACTCACATGAAAGATTTTGCAATTGCTTTATACTGGATACCCTTCCTGATACAAACTGGGCTCAAATCCACAGCATCTTATGAACCGCAGCACTGACCACTGATCCACAGCTGCGTTATTATAGTTCCGTTTGTAATGATTATTGAGTTAATGATGTAGGTAGACTACTGGGTATGTATGTATAGTATAATTGTATATGTACTGTATAGAATTGTTATTGCAATGTGTGAGTTTGTGTCAAGCTTCAAATTCAGAAATACAGTATTTAAATATATTTCCATTGCAAATATGAGGTAAAAAAAAAAAGTGAAAAAAAAAAAGTGAATCTGTTTTCAGTTTCATGAGCAATGTCCATGTACTCAGTTATGTACAGTATACAAATTAAATGTACTGTAAGCCGGACTAAAAAAAAAGATAAAACAATAACGTGTGTCACTTGATGTGCAAAAGCTGCTCAAGATTCTCTCTGACCAACAAGTCAGTGTCATCACTAATTTGGCTCACTTATTAATTCAGTTGGAGTATTACCAAAAAGATCGGTTTAATTCACGTGGTACAGCAGACAGAAAAAGAACTACAGTACAGAGCTTTATCACACCAGGCCACATCTTAGCATGGAAACTTGAAAAATGTTTTACCTCTGCAAGAGTTTGGGTTTGGCTCAGTTTTAAATATTCAGACTCTAGTTTCTCCAGCTTCTCGCTCTGAATTTGGTTATTTGAGATGCTCTTTTGTCGGCTGTGCAAAGAAACCTAGAAAGAAGTACAAAGAACATTTGAGCTCATTATAATTAGCAGACATGAATTCAGACAGCAGACAAGGCACCCTTGAGTTAGAAATACAAAAAAAAAGTTAGTATTTCTTATACTGGATTAGATTATTGAATTAATTTTGAAGATTTGATGTTCTACCTCGTTTTCCATTAGAACATGTCTCTCCTTCTTGACATTTTCCACCATTTTCCTCATGTAGTCCAGCTGCTTCTCCAGAACTTTACAGCGAGCCTCTGCTGATTGCAGTTTCATGTCCACCTCTGTCAAAAGCACAACAAACAACTGAAAACATGCACACATGACAATGCGTGTGTTTACAACATCTTAGGTAGGTCCCACAGAAGTGCAGTACTGTATTCTCTTTACACTCGCCTTTCCTGGCTGAATCACCTGGTCCAAGAAAGCTGGCTGACGACGATGATGCAACCTGCTGGTGCTTTTGAGCCTCATGGGAGAACTGAAGGTAATTCTTCTCTGCTTGTTTTCTTTCCAGCTCAAGCCTTTTAATCTTCTCCTGGAGAGTCTTCAATGCATCTACAACAGCTGAAAAAGAGTTAGCAAAATGTAAACAAACATAACAAATACTGTATAGGTATAGGAAAGAGAAGTTGCGCTGCACCTTTGCTGTCAATATTATGCGCAGTCGGAGACCGAAGGCTGGCAGTTCGCTCCATGTTGGAAGATGGTTGAGCAGGAAACTCCAGCTGTCTCGATACTGATAATATCCTGTCTGGAGGCTGGTAGTAGCTCCCAATGTAACTGTTTTTGGATGGTGAATCAAAAATCTGCATGTAAAAAGACAATCCATTAGATATAGAGAAAAGGCTGCAGCAAATGCCTATACAGTAGGTTTTTCCTGTACATGGTGCAGTGCATAAAAGGTGTTCCAAATTAAAGGATGCTTTTTTGCAATTTCAACATTTTCTTTGATTTTATTATTTCTATTTTATTTTGTTGTACATGAGATGCATTCTTACTGCTAAAGGAATTGATAAAGTCTCAAGCTGGAAAGATCTTCGCCTTGTTAAATGAAAACATTTTGCCAAATTCACGCGCAGTCTGTTTTTGTTTTCTTTGCGAAATAAGTTTATTTAAGTTAGGGTCTTGTTACGTGTTTCTGCTTTATGAACAAAAATAAACATTACGTCAGGAGTCATGTCCACTTAACAAGAAACCGACATTTTATGTTTTTTTACGCATTTTGTTGCCCACCGTTTAGTGTTTGAACTAAAAAACTTTCAGCCTGCACTGCGTTGGCGAGCTAGTTAAACAACCAAGCAAACTCAAATAAAAACAAGCTCCTTTTTGTTCAACATTATTTACTGACGCACGTAAACGCGACAAAAACCCAACGGTCAATCAGCAAATTTTACCTGTTTGTTTTGTGTTTCCATTATGTCCCAAAAGTAAGGAAAATATTTTCAATGTTCACAAGTCGTGTAATTATCTTTTTTTGTTAAAAAAAAAGACTCCCAGCGCCGAAGTTAGCAAACATTAATCAAGAAGTCCGCCGTTTTAAATTTCCCTCCATTTCTCCGCTCCCCTCGCTTTGGTTCCGCCTCTGCTCATGTTTTTCTTTTCAGACTCTTCCAGACGTGTCGGTGCTGAAGACATTGGGAAAAAATTGAAAGGATAAAATTAAAATGTTTACATAAAAAGCATGTTGCATCAAACATACTTATTTGAATGCTAAGTTGGGCTTTTCTTTGGGTCTTCAAATGGTAATCAATTATTTTAACTGTGTGTGTGTTTATCAATCTTAAACCAGCCATAGGGAGCACAAGGCAGTACTGTATCTCTTGTGATGATCCTAAACGGTGAGTGCTGTGTCAGGAAGAGCTAAAACACTTTTGCCCAAGCGAATATGCAAGTTCATCCAATTGACACCATACAGGATTGGTCAAGGCCCAGGTTAACAACTACTGCCAGTGCCACCAGTGCTGTAGGGTGCCGGCGTAAAATGTGCTATACAGTAGTCAGTTGAAGACCACGAGGAGGGAAATGTGTCAGGAGACAGAGGGAGAAGAGGAAAGTCACAAATGTAGGATTGAAGGTGACAATTCTAAGTGTGGACATGACATGCAAAGTTAGAGACCTGACATGATGCAGAGAAGGAAGGTAGAGGTTTTATGTGTCCAAGAGACCAAGTGGAAGGGCAGCAAGGCTCGCAGTATTGGAGCAGGGTTCAAACTGTTTTACCA
>JARVJN010000254.1:22274456-22289203 GCA_031763805.1 Argolebias nigripinnis
AGTTCAAAATCACTTTTAAAGCAAAATTAAAGTGATTTATCATTTTGTTTGCAAAACCGAACATATTTAAATGTTAAAATATATATATTTTGAGCAATTTTATGAATAGTAAAAAAATCATGTCAATGGACCTTTAACCCTCACCATCTGCCCCCCCGGGTGGCCTAGATAGCAGCTCTCTGCTCCACACAGAGGGCTGTGGTAGCTCGGTGATCTGAGGTTGTGCCAGGAAGGGCATTCAGCATAAAATCAACTGCCAAGTCTTGGTGCAAGTTAATTCTCTGTGCCGACCCCTGAGGAAGAGAGCAGCAGAAATCACATCTTTACTAATCACCCTACGTGATCAAGATGTGAACCCTGGTTGAGTTGTGTATGCTAAAAACCTTTGTTAAAAGCTGTTAAGCCCACATATCTGTTAGTATGCCCAGCTGATGAGACGAAACCAGTTCTCCTCAGGTAGAATTACATACACACTAATCTGACTCTGGGAGTAATTTAATAACACCACCTCAATCCAAACACACACAAAACGTATCAGCCATTGTAAATACGAAGGCTGCGTGTTTTATTTCAGTTCTGTTGATCTATTTAAATGAAGTGCATGTTTTCATTCAAGCACAAAGCAATTATTTCTTTCACCTGCTTCCTATATTACCAAGAAAATGATATTTGAAAAATAGTCTGCTGTCCCAAAGAAAATTGCCCTGAAAATGTGGGTGGAGAAGCAAACAAGAGACATTTAGGCATGGCATGGAGTGAAACCAGCCAAACAGACAGTAAAGAGAGCCAAGAAACATACGACACCCTCAGATTATAATTAATCTGAACGCAAACTGAAGGTGAGCAATTTCAGCTCACAACTGAAAGGATAATGATGCTCACAATTTTGACATCTGCATGTGATGTTGCTGAAAACAAACCGAAAAGGATCAGTAACCTCATTCAGACATGTGTGACTGCAGCCCGATCACATACCATGTCATTAAGATGATCAGCTGACTGGGAGCTGCTGCCAAAGTGTGGTTTTAGGTTTGGAGCTTTGTGTTGACCTTACTTTTTCTGTCATGAAAGAGCATGTTTAGAAACTAAATGTGATCTTTCAAATTAAAGCGTGTTTAGAAATGTTCAGTCCAGCCCAAACTGGAAAGTGGTTGTGCACTAAACAGTTCTATTGTCAATGTAAAAAAAAAAATAAAATGAAGAAAGAAAAACAAAAATACTTTTTGTTTGTTAGAAATGTTGTGGTATGTTTTCCAGTCAATAAAACAAGGCCACACTGGTCAACTGGTATAATTCATCAAATCCTATTGTACTGCAAACTACAGCCAGACCAGCTCTGAACATCTTGTTTCTTCAGGACAGTTAGTTTTTCACAGTGACCTATTCATCCCGCCCACCAGCTGCAGTTAGATGAGATGCTCCGGCTTGCTTTGAGAGACATTTCTTAATAGAAGATGAAAATATTTTATTTTTTCATTAACTTTAAATCCTCAAAAAGAGTTTCTAATAACCTCAATATTGTGGCCTATTGGCTTTTATCAAGGGAAAAAGTGTGGGAGTGGGGGATGCTGTCAGAGCATATGATCTGTGTTGATAACTTGTGTGGAAGTCTGGGGAATATTTCATACATGTCTTTGTATCCGGTGAGCTTTCCTCCCACTTGCCTTTCCAGTACATTTAGCTACAAGCAGCAAAAGGCACCCAGCACATTGTCAGGTATCTGAAGCTGTACGTCTGTTCTTGTTTAAGGCAGCCTCATACAAAACAAATATTGTGCAAGAAGCCTTCCAGGAACTTGAGAAGAACATAAAGTTCTCTTGCTCTTTGGATCCGACCATACTGACACAGAGAGGAGGATTTATGTTCTGCAGGGAGTGTGAGGTTACGCCTGTTCATGAACATGCACTGCATTAAACACACACACACACACTTACTTGAGAATTACCAGCACATGTAGGCCTATAGCATGCAAGATCAACATCAATTTGAGGACAGTCCCACAATTCTTGTAAAACTTGAGCACTTCCGGTGCCTGATTTATATACATTAAAAAAGAGAAACACGTGTGGAGCTTCACCAAGCTTTATTTACATGCGCACCATTTCTTATACAAACTAGATTACAATTCAAAATGGAATACACAGGTAAAATACCCACTAACATTGAGTTGAGAAGAAGCAAGATTAATAAAGGGCAACGTTCAGAGGTGTGTATGGAAAAGGAGCTGGCCTGGGACTCTTTAACAAGAGAAAACTAAAAAACGTCCAAGAGGTCATTAAGGTTTCTAGTGGTATGTCGATGTTTTCTCTTTTCTTAGCTTTAAGCCAGCACATGATGTGCTGCGTGCGTGTGTTGGGCGTAAAGGGGAGGTCAGCTGTGCTTGAACAAAGGTAGAAGCATTGAGTAGCTGTGTTGAAGGAAAAGCACCACTGTGACTCCTAGAAGAGCTGAAACACTCGACACTGAACATAGAAAATGTAACTTCTCTGCAAGTGAAACCTACACAGCTTATCAGGGATCAATAATCTTATCTTTATATACAAAAGATCACATCGATCACAAGATTCACCTTCTCAGTGTTCTTCACAGGATAACTACAGAAGTAATATTAAATACAATCAGTGAGGGTACATTTAAATGCTTAGCTGGCCTAAACAAATGATAGTGTTCTGCAAGTTTTAGATGTATTCCAGCGTCTTTAAAAAGAAAATTAAATCAATGTTCGAACCAGCTGGTTGAAAGCACCAGGGTCTTCATGTAAAACAAGAAGACGTTTCCTGTCTACACATATGGAATCACTTGGAACATTAAACCTATTAAAACCACAGTTCAGAGCTTTTTTAGGTGTTCTGTTGAAAAGATCAAGTAATATCTTACCTGCTATAGAAAGCTTTTTGAAAGCCCTCAATTTGGAGAAATTGAGTTTAAATTTGACTTGATTGACGAGCTAACGGCTACTCAAAGTGGATTGCTGATGTCTAAAAACCACTCCAAAAAAATCATAGCAATTCATGTAAATACTCTTTTTTATTAACCTTTCCATTGTCCTAAATGTTAAATTACACTGCTATAGAACATCAAAAATATTCCAGCCAGGCTGCACAGCTGATGTGGCCAATTGCACTTGCAAAAACATAGAAATATAAGTCAATAACAATGTAATGCAAAATTAAAAGGGGTGTAAGGACCTTAAAGATGGCACTCACATGAATTGCTGAGGTTTATGAGATGGGAGTTGTTATAAAATGTCTGCAATCCACTTTGGTCTTGGCCACACACTGACTAGCTGCTAGCTTGTCTTATAACAAGCTAGCCTCTTTATAAGATTTGGGCATTAAATGAGCAAGACGGTGCAAGAGCTCCTCTTGCCAAAAAAGATCAGAGTGTGTGTTTGTGTGATAAAAGTACTTGGTTCTCTCTGTATTACGATGTCTGCGATGGGACGGAACCATTTGGAGGGTTGAGGGGGGAGTTCTGCTAACTCATGCACTAAACCTCAGATAGCACATTAGCTCATTCCAGCCAACCATGCACACCCGCTCTTCTGCCTTGGTGTCAAAATGATATACACAAATCTGTACACTATTATACACAGCAGGGAATACACTTCATGTCACTACCCCAAACAGGAAAAGGGGTACCAGAGCTTCCAGATGCTACAACAATGGTTCTTGTGACCATTAAAACAAACACAAAAAATAATAATTCTGGTTTGACAATTAAATCGCTGGTAACAGTGTTCCCACTTGCCCGGCGTGTAACTTTGTTCAATAATTCTTCAACTACAGAGGTATCACAAAAAATCCAAGGGTCAAGTACTAACATGAGTATATAAGGACAAACAGCGAGTATATATGCATCTTCACACGATTCACAATGCATAAATACAGACATGCATACAGTCGGCTGTGCTGTATGCATCGTGGGATATTACACATCCTTGTGAGAATAATTCAGCTGAAATCTACTTGGTAGAGAAACACTACACAAGTCAGGAGATACAGGAAGTCACCTGCAGGAGCACCAGGCGTGTCCATGAGGGGCTGTGTCACAAGTCCAACAAGAGGAAGAGAAATAGTTATGACAGGGAAAAAACCCAAAATAAAAAAACAGACATGCGTGACTTAATAATCCTGACGTTAAAACTCCTTCCTTCTCTTCATCTCAACGACCAAAAGTTCACAGGTTACAAGTTCACAAGCACAAGTTTTATTATCAAGAAATGTTCTGTGTGAATCCATCTGAATGTAAGTATTTCAAATGGGAAGCCTCAGTGTCCCCTCCTGAGCGACTTTGTATGTGAATAACAAGCCCCTGTGTGCTATATGTGTTTGTTTGTGTGCACATGTGATTTGGCTGCCAGCAAATCCTACTGTCTGTTTCAAGTAAATTTGGCAATATACAGAAATAGCTTATTTTACTCAAGAAACAACTGGCTTTGAGAGGAATGAGCCTAAAAAAAACCCGAACCCTGCTCCCCCACGCCATCTTCAATCTGGCTGCGCTGTATGGCTCCAACTTTGAGCTTTCTTCTGTAAAAACTGCTCACACAAGAAAGTTTGCATCTTGCTCTCGAGACAGGATTCAACACTGTTTGTATAGCACCTGTAGTGGTGTGGAAATGTTCTCAACGCTAGCAAACAGGCTTTCATTTTGGCTACATCATATGCTGCGATAAACGGCCTCAACGGAATTCACCGTGAGCTCTAAAAACCAAAACAGACGTTAGATCTTTACCTCCTTTCTTTGTGCACACTTTAATGTACACACAAATGCAGAAATTAGCGATTATAATAATGCATGTTGCTGTTACGTTAAATTCAAGCAATGCGTAACTAAACAGTAGGTCTATGGCATTGAATTTAGATTTGTTTTTTTTTTACTTCAGAAGTTTCTGAGGTTTTGCAAAAATGTCAGTCTGTATGAGTGTATGCAAGTAGGATCCTCCACTTCCATCTCTTCATTTGACTCAAAATACACCAGTTCTGTTTGTACAGACATCTATGATCCAGAAACAATTACAATAAAACAGAACCCCCTTGAAAAACAAACACAGGACAATTAAAACGACTAAGAGCGGAGGGATTTTTTTAAACCCTCAACATAACACATCTGGAAACAACTGGATCAGATTTACACTACATCGCCTCTTGATTTTTATTTTATTTTTTGCCTTCAGCGGGAACAGCTGCACCATGCTCTTCTTACTTCTTTGCTTGATGTTTTGTCCCTTCTGATAAGCAGTGTCTTTTTGATATCAAGAAACTGGCTTTCAAAGAAAAATTGCATAATTCCAACCTATTTGTAAGTTTGCTGTGATTGTTTGACATAGCTTTGTTTTCTTTGTTGTTGTTGTTGTTTTTGCAAAGGAGTCTTTAAGAGCTTATGTGCAGCACCTCTGTCAGATCGTTCACGGTTCGTCAGTGTAGGAGCGCAGGTAAAGCTCATGAGAGGAAGTCTGCTTCTGTAAACACGGGGTTTGGATTTGACCTTGTGCTGATGGTTGGTTTGGCAAAAAGGATGGTGTGTGTCTGATCTTTTCTTCCACCTCAAAGGTCAGACCTGTAGAGATAGAACAATAGCATTGGGATGAAAAACAAATTAAAATTCACACTGCTTGAAAAAGTATCTTACCTTGTTTTGGACTCAAACCAAAAAAAATGATGTGAGAAAGACACAAATTAGCTAACTGCTCCAAATTCAGTATGTTCACTTTAGAAAATGTTCAGTTATAAGCTAATGCTCTTAATCTTCCAAACGTTCTTCCTTCACTGAATTTTAAAGAATCAACCCTTAGTCCTCCAATGCGATTACGTATTCAATTTTTTTCTTAGGGGTTATTTTTTTCAATGAGCAATTTTGTAATAATTTACCTTATAAAAGTAGTTATTTTATTAAGTTCATGAATATATTATCAATTATTAGTGCTGTTTGTTATAGATAAACTTTCAAAAAACTCTTTGACTGTGTTGCAGGATAAGCTTACCGTGACTTTCATAGTTAGATTAAGGATTCCAGATTCACAAGCCTTAAAATGCAAATTGTCAACTGATGGCCCAAGGGCCAAATCTGGCCCATGAGGTCACCCAGTCTGGTCCACAAAGTATTAGTGTTAATCAGGTGCATATATTGCAGAAATCAACAATATCGCACCAGAAAGTGTTTGCAATACCTTTGTCAGTCACTGCACTTGCTCACATTATACAAAGTATGATCAGGGATTATTTTCTTTCAGAAAACACCTTTAGCCTAGGCCTGAGACCTTTTTCCTGTCAGAGTCATAAATACAAGTTCCAAGGTGGCACAGGGAGTTGAAGTCAATTCAATTCCGTTAGCCCTATGAGCCACCAAATGAAGAACAAAAATGACTGATATGTGGGGTGTGTGATTTAGAAAAACAAAACAATGTCTGCCACACATTTTAAGTATAGTGCTCCATGTTGGCATTGCACACCTTTACACCGTACCTTCTATGTTTCTATGTGCTAAGATAGTTTCACACCAGCAGACCTGAAGCTAAAAGCATCAGCAGTAGTGAGATGAGCAGTAGTTAGCAGTGATATTGGCAACTGTTGTGAAGTTATGACAGAAGAAACTGAACAACATAAAACAGAAGGGTCATAATTACAGATACTGTAATTTACTAATGCATGGTTGGATGCCCCATGCGTAGAAAAACCTGGCCTATCAGCAGATTTGTTGGTGACCTCTGCCTTAGAGCATCCTGAGGCTTTTGTGTATTCTGTGATGATTTGGAGTCACATTGTTAAATTGCACACACCTTAATCTGTGCTACAGTGATATTTTACACAAGTATCAATTATATAAAAATAAAAATGCATTTGTGTCAGGATTGGGTAAGAACTTTTTTTGCAATCAACCTTAATGTATAAATGCTAGATGTGCTCAAATGCTAGATGTTTTATTGCTGTAAAAACTAACACTGAATCATACACACCTCTACTGCTCCTTGCCTCTCAGCCAGGAACCCATCTTTGAGAGGTCTGCTTGTTATTTGTGAAATTGCCAACGCCGTTCATATTGACCAGAGACTCAAAATTAAAATCTAGCCCATCTGCATCCATCAGTTCATTCCTGATTATAGAATCCATGTCACACTCCAGGCTGCCGTTGAACATGTCCAGGTCAAGATCCGTGGGGAAACGATCTTGACACCCCCCAGTGCTGCTGATTGTGCCATTCAAAAATATTGAGGGATCAATCTGCATTGAGGAAGTCCCATTTCCTCCCACTGGTGAAAGCAGGAGCTGCTGTTTAGCATTAGTCAGTGAGTTAGCCTCATTGGCTAAGTTCATGTCTCCGTTTACAGACCTCTGGTTATGATTGTTACTTTGCAGCAACTCATGGCTGCTCGTAAGTCCCCCAGTGGTCCCAAAAGTCATTACCGGATCATTGCGGACCATAACATTATGGCGCGAATTCTGGGACATGACAGCCACTGCGCTTGCCTGTGACATTAGTGGGTCAGACTGGGTCATCATTACATCACTGTGGTTGTGACAGTCAGAGTTGAGCAAGTCTTGTAATTGACCTCCAAAGCGGGACATGCTGATGGTGGAGAAGGACGTTGGCTTGTTCTCCTGGATGGTCTGCATGGGAGACGAACGCAGAGAGGAGCCTGTTGTGTGGGAGCCAAATATGGAGTTACCATAGTTATTACTTCCACCATTTGAAGGAGAGTTGGAAGATTGTGGAGACGTAGAGGAAGGTGAACCAATGCCATTGGGTTTGGAACCAAAACTGAACCCTGAGGGACCATTCTGTGAGGTCTGGCTAGAGGCGGTTGGTGCAAGTTTAATGTTGTCTAGTAGATCATCCATCAGCTCTTCCGTCATTCCATCAGTTAATTTCATTGTTTCTGCCAAATCTGTGATGCGGGGCAGCTCGGTGGGAGCAGCCTTCCCGTTAACTGTGGGGTTTCCGGGAGATAGCGTCTTCCCAGGACTGGAGTAGAGCATGGGTGAAAGAGGAGGCTCATCGTCGGGCACCTCGTCTAACTCAGGGTTGGCCAAAATGGGTGAGAGCCGACCACTAAGTGTGCTGGCGTTTGAGTTGGTTCGGGAGCGGAAGTCTGTCCAGGCATCTAACTCCTCACTGCTGCGTGATGTTGGACTCCCGGGCCACTTAGATGGACCTGAAGGGCTGTCCTCACCACCTTCACCAGCTGCAGCAGCAGCAGCCTGCAGGGCAGCCTTCTTCTTCGCAGCACGGCCACGGGACTTGGTGTACTTGTTGCTGTTGTCCATGGAGACTGCCCGACGCCGCGGAGCCTTGCCACCCTTGCCTCCCTCAGGGTTGATCATCCACCAAGAACTCTTTCCGGTTCCCTCATTCTGGACACGGATGAAGCGACTATGGAGGGAAAGGTTGTGCCGGATGGAATTCTGTAATACAAAACAGAGAAAAGACCTTCACTGAGCAATGTAAACAAAACCTGAAACAATTCCACAAACTATTACTGTCATCAGTATTTATTTTATTGACAAGACAAACAAAGACAGAAAAAAACTCTGTTTCTGTTCCCCTAAAAATATAGACAGACTCATATTTGTGTGAAGTGACATTTAACACTGATGTCAGCATTGCCCCTGCTGTAGCTTTTGTGTAGTGATTATAAAAGAGAAAAGAGGTCTATAATCATGCATCTCTTTATGAACAACACAAATAGCCTCTGTGTGCCAGATTATGGGTTGTTTGGGTGTGAGTTTTGCCTGGTGTGTGCCGATAAACTCTGATTTCTTGTGAAAGCAAGGCTCATTGTGGAGGAACTGGTGCACATGACAGCCTCGACTAATGATCAAGTGTTTCATTTATTACACACAGCCAAATATGCACATTAAGAGTCTCAAACTGCAACATAACCCTGCTTAACGTGTCCAACTGTTGACTTATTTACACACACAGTTCTCAGATAGACAGTTGTTTTTACTCTACAATCTCATGGCGCAAATGTCCACACTAGCAGTGTAACTCAGAATTCCAAGGTCAATCTTTCAGACCAAAACTGTGGCTCTCAGTGAGATATTTTTGACAAACTAGAAGGACAGGTCCATAGTTCACACAAAAATAGGCTTTTAGACAATAACTTTCAACTACACAATATAACTTTTGTGTCTCAACAATTTTTGCTGTTTATTCTTTGTCCACATGATCACAAAATCCTACATATTATATTTTATGTATATTACAAGACGTCTTGAATGTGATTTTGCCTTTGAGTTAAATTCCTCTGCAAAAGTCTTGAGTTATCATCCTTTCCTTTATATTTTGTTTCTAAGCAGACAGACATTTTTACAGTCTCATGAAGTGGTCTTCCAGACCTTTTGAATAATGTCTTCTGTATCAGTTTTTTTCTCCCACTCATTTTCAGTCCAGTAATTAATAATTTTAAGAGGGATGGTTGTACATATGAATCAATCAGGCATTAAACTACTCCCAAACTCAACAAATGAATCAGTATTGTGTCAACAAAGAAACATTTCAAAATAATCTTAAATTTAATCTTTAGGAACTACAGAAGCCTGTAAGAAAAAAATGTGTTAATAGTGTGCCAGTGGCAAGTGGAAGAACCATATGCAGTCAAAAAGTAATGACTGTTCCTCGTACTGCTCGTGTAACCAGCTTAGTCACAAATTTTTAAAGGATGGCATCATATTCTTCAACAAAATTGTAGCAAGTCAGCCATTGTGGTTGAACTGGTCATTCTGGAACAAACAAAACGTTCAAGCTGATCCCACAAGTTTAATGGGGTTGATGTCAGGACTACAGGCAGGCCATTCCATATATCCCCTTCCGTGGGAGTGAGTGTTGTCATCTTGGAGAATAGAGTTCAATCCCAGAATGTGAAGATATGAGATTGCCACTGGTTGCTCACAGGTGACAATCAAGCACCAAACAAGTACCTGATTATCATTAGCACCCGGGCTACCAGAGGCTCAGCCAAAATTAATAGCAGAGTAAGCCATATGGCATTGGCAAAAAAGATTTAGCAAGGTTTTCATGAGCACAGCCACACTCAACTCAACAAACCCACATACTCAACCTTGTTACTCAAACAGAGAATGTATTTTCCTAACAAATGTGGCACCATTTAAGTTTAAATAAAGAAGAGTTTCTAATGGTAAAAGAAATAGACATTTTTACAATAAAGTAACCATCAATAAAACATGATATTTGATACTTAAAACTATGTTGAAAACTATGTGAAAACATGTTTAGTATTTTGAAAGCAACAAGTTGAAGTTAAGCTATCTGAAAACATGGCATACAGTAGATGAAGAACTGAACTATGCTGTCTAACAAGGTTAAGTCAAGTCATCTGGACGGATTCTGCTTTGTTGAAATGTTTCGTCTTTTATAAATAAAAAAAAACGTTTTCAGTCTGAGGAATGATGCTGCATCTCTTAGGTCCTTTGTCAGGTCTTTGCTCAAACTTTTTCCTTGTTTTTCAAAACATGACTTTCAGATATTATTATTCTGCTGTAGTAAAACTTTTTTTTTTAAAGTCTGCCTCCTTGGAGGAAAAAAACATGCAAAAATCAGACTGGCTTTAAACGTTTGCATAGTAATATAAATGGGAGCGCACAGATCCAAGGTTTGCAACACTCAAATTTGTGCGAGCATGACTAAAGATTATTGCATTGATATGCATACAGAGCTGTGCAGTTGTAATTCAGGATTCAGTCCATAATTGTAATTTTCCAACCACAAATACTTGAAATTGTATTTTTTTTACAATACTACATGTATTAGGTATAAGAAAATAAAAATCTTGCAAGAAGAGTAAATTGAGCTGTTTAGCAATAATTTGCCAAGTTTGGTATTTAAACCACAAGAGTTTAGGAGTTTGTTAACTCCTATTGTGTATTCTGATGCTTTTACATTTATCCCATTATAATGAAACGTTGTTTTGTTTTTAGGTAGTATGTTAAATGTTTTTTAACACTCAAAAATCCTGTGAAATGTGATCCAGCTATAACATCATGTCCATCTGGGCAACCCCTATCTCAAACACACACACACACACACACCCACTCAAACACATTTTGCAGCCATCTGGTTGCTTCAGAGGACATCAGTATATGCTTCTTATGAGACAATAATAAAGAGACACAAATGCTGAAGACTTAAGACAAACAGACCTTTCAGTGCATGCTTGATATATTTAAGATGTGGATATTTGCTTTTTTAACTTTACCGTGCTTTCCGGCTTTGTTTTCCCTTTCTTTTTCTTAAGCTCAACATTCTACTGAAGGCTTTGTTAAATTCATTATTTTGAATTCCGTTTCCTTTTCTTTCCATACTCCCTCCCTTCTTCCGCACTTTTCTGTTGTTTCACAAACACATAGCTCTTATGGGCCCTGAGGGACACCGGGACAATGCTATATTCTTCCATATAAACAACGCAACCACCATCCACAAGATTTTCCTCTCCTGTTTCCCTTCAAGGTACATTTTTTTGCTCCCCCCCCTTACCAAACAGAACAGATTTCTGAGTTCAAACCAGCAAGAACCAACATTTTTGAGCTTTTGTGGGAATCATAATGTTGTTTTCTACGAAGCAGCCATGTTATTTCTGGGCAACGGTTTACCCATGATTTGGTATGGATTGTTATTCTGGTAAAAAGTGGTTCAATCAGGGAGAAAAAGAGACGTTTTGAATTTCCTCTTTGATTGTTTTGTTGGTAGGGCAAGAAATAACCTCCAAACTGAACTCGCAACCTTTTCAGAGTACAGTATAGTTGTGTTGAATGTTTTGACATTTTGATGCAAAAATTGGACTTATTTGTGACCACTTTTGTGCATCCGGAGATTCATAAAGTGTTACATCAAATCATGAATGGTGTGTGCGTCTGAATGCACAATTCCCATGCGTGTATGTGTCTGTTTTATGCAATGGGGTAAGACGTGAAGAAATACCAGGGGGACTTGTGTTTACGCTCTGCCAGCATCTCTGGCAGCATGACGCAAAGCTGTTTCATTACCAAACTTCTCCATAAACACATGCATGGACACATATTCTGGCTAAATGCTTCCATCTGTAGGAAGACTTTTTAAGTAAAAGACTTATGGTGCTGAATGAAAGGAGGAATGAAGGATTTTCATTCTCCAGCTGCTTCAAACTCTTACCTGCCAGCACTTTACACTTCATCAATCCTTTCAACTCTATACATCCCGCATTCCCTCATTCCTGCAGCCCTGCCATCTTGTCTTCCTTCCTCAACTTGTTTAATGTTTAGCTTTCCCATGTCACTGGTCATTTCCTTCAAATGTCAAGCAGAGTATTTCAGAACAGAAAGAAAAATGAACACAGCGTGTGCACCCAGAACACGGTCAGTGATGGAAAGAAAACAAAAATCCAGAGCCCAATGAAAGTGAGATTGACTCATAGTAAGAAAGAGGATTCCTGCAAGATTGAAAATGCAAAACGTGTGAGGCGGATGGGTAATACGTGTGATGGACAGGAGCAACTCTAGTAGCAGACCCTCCTACAAGCTTTACGCCACAAATCTGGTCACGATTTCCCCCGAGAGTCCAGAGAAATCCAACATTAAAAACAATTCTTTTACAGTATTTTTTTTAAACAGCATGAACACTACTTTTAAAAAGCATGCTAACCTGTGTCTCTAGTGGACAGTTCTTAAAGGGACAGTTTAGATATTACAAAGAGTTTTTTTGTGTGTGGAAATGTTACAAATAATTAGTATTTTGCCTGTTTTAGATAGCTCCATAAACAACATCAATTTTGGAAGAAAAAAAGTTACTTTTGACCAGGTTAATTAGCTAATTGGTAGTCCCTTGCAAGCTGGAAAGGAAAACAGGTAAATAAAACATTTTTTTTTTAAAGATGACAGCAATCCATGTTAGTCTTGGCCCAGCTTGGACTAGCTGTTAGTTTGTCAATCTCGCTTAGAAGAAACCCAATTCCTCCAAACTCTAAAATACTTCAAGTCTAAATTAACAAATAAATAAAACAAATCAAGATTTTTCCAATTACTGTACTTATAAAATCCTACTTTGTTCTGTATCCTAAATCTAAAAGCCAAATCCTTATATCTGCATCTTGTCTTTTAGTTGACATAACACATGGGATAAATAAAACTCTACATAATTTTCTTGGAACTGTAGTCTTGCCTTTCTTGTTTTTCTGCTTCAAGAAGCCGCTCACCAGAGATGAAGCTTTGCATCTGAGGAAACGCATCTACTTTATGTTTTGTTCCTCTCTGAAAGCATGGACTGAACTGGTTTTTGTGTTTACATCATGTTGTGAGTGAGACGCTGTATTCCTACTACTGTGAGCTCCTCTTGGGTATTCCCGAAGTTCCCGAAGCCCCATTAATAAAAACAGCACGCTAAGACAGCAGCTCTGATTCATAGCTCCTACTAAGCAGTCACAGGAGCTAAATAACACACTCAAACACACACATACACACACACGCTAGAACAGATGGCAGCAGACGCCGTCCAGAGAAAATTCATAAATATAGGGGGTTTATTTAGTCAACGGGTCTTTATTGCCCAATCGTCTTCTGCATTATTTTGTTTTTGACCATCCTAAATTATTCATCTTCGATTTGTAAAACTCAGTTTCAAACATGAAATGTTTATCACACAGATAAATATAAATGGGTTCATGCTTTTATTGTGTATTTATATTTTAAAAAGTTTGGTACATTAGATCCTGTTTTTTTCAGTTTTGAAATAGTCCAATCATCTGGCGATCTAGCAGGTGGTTAGATGAACTAATCACAGTTGAAGGCAAACCCATTGAGCTCATTCTTCCTGGCCCCATGGGCAGATGTTTGTTCACCAGCCACTCGCCGACGAGCCCACATCCCCCAAGGCCTGGCTCTATGCTATGGTGAGTTCCACGTCCAGGCGAAGGACAATGAGGTTCTTGCTGTCTTATGTCCATACAAGTATTACGAATAAACAGAAGACAGCTGTATCATATTGTATCGTATGTTGAATGTACACAATGAGGCTAATGTCACAAACCCTAATCGGCAACTGCCAAACAACAAACCATCCATTCGTACATTATCTTTACTCGCTTCTTCCTTTTCGGGTTACGATGGTCACTGGTGCCCATGTCCAGTTATCACTGTGTGAGAGGCAGGGTACACCCTGGACATGTCTCCAGTCCATCACAGGGACACATAGACAAAAGAGACAAACAACCATTCACACTCTCACTCACACCTAGGGACAATTTAGAGTCACCAATCAGCCTAACATGCATGTTTTTGGTCTGTGAGAGAAAACCGGAGTACCCAGAGAAAACCTATGCATGTACGGAGAGAACATGCAAACTCCACCCAGAAAGGGCCCCAGCTGGGATTTGATCCACTGACCTCCTTGCTGAAAGGCAACAGTTCAACTGAGCCACGATATCGCTCCAAACAACAAACCAGGAGAATCAATCATCTAACTGTTACAGACTAACAGCATTTTGTGCAGGAATGTTATTGTTTAAAATGTTTGCTTTACTTGACCCCAGCATAGTTTTGATCATAATAGAAGTATTCTTTATAAATGATGCAAAAGTAGTCATTTAAAGTACACTTAAAGCTCATTCATTCATCAAGTGCTTTTTTTATTTCTTTAATATTTTCCACAGTTTGCATTGCATCTAGCTCACAATACAAATGTCAGCGTAACCTACCACAAGAACAAACAAACATTCATCTGTTCTTATATTGGAAGAACTTTCTCTTTCAGCTGAT
>JARVJN010000254.1:22443631-22454681 GCA_031763805.1 Argolebias nigripinnis
GCAGAACCAGGCTCAGGACGAGTGACTCTCTGCTTCAACCGGCTGGAGTTTGAGAGGACAGGAAGCAGAAACAAACACAGAATGGCACATCCAGGAGGATATAGGAGGATAGACAAAAAAAAAACTGTTGAGGATAGAAATAATTACAAGTATAAAACAGGTAGAGCAAGTAAAGACAGAAGCAGAGTGAGGAAATGTGGTCAATTTGTCCTCCAGCAGTCTAAGCTTATAGCAGTATAACTAAGGGATAGCTCAGGAAACCCAAGCCAACCCTAATTATAGGATTTATCAAAAAGGAAAGTCTTAAAACTGGACTATGTGTCAGCGTCACAGACAGAAACTGGAAGTTGGTTCCACAAGAGAGGAGCCTGAGAACTGAAAGATCTTCCTCCCATCCTGCTCTTGGAAACTCTAGGAACCACATGTAAACCTGCAGTCTGAGAGCGAAGTGCTCTGTGAGGAAAATATAGAACAATAAGATCTGTAATATAAGCTAGGTTATTGCGAGCTTTGTATGTTAGAAGTAAACTTTTGAATTCAATTCTGGATTTAACAGGGAGCCAGTAGAGAGAAGTTAAAACTAGAGAGATGTGATCTCTCCTACTAACTCTCTTTAAAACTCTGGCAGCAGCATTTTGGATTAACTGAAGACTTTTTGAAGAAGTTTTGTGGACACCCAGATAATAAACCATGCGATAGTCCAGTCTAGACGTGACAAACGCATGAACCAGTTTTTTCTGCATCAGTTTTAGGTAAGATGTTTCTAACGTTAGTGATATTACACCGGTGGAGGAAAACTGTTCTGGTAACATTAACATTTTTAACGTGGGGTCACATCACAGGCAGATATTCTTTAAAGGGGCAATGGCAAAATTTTGGGTGAATCTGGGGATTTTAAAAAGGTCGGATGTAAATCTAAAACTGGCTAAAACTTCCAGATTAGATGTGAGTTTTTTGGATAATGCCTACAAATCTTGTGGTACATAGCTCATTGATTGATTAATCTGACTGAACCTGGTGGTGAGAGAGTCACTCCACTAAGAATGTGTAGGGAGTTGAGTCCAGTACTGGTTTTGATGGTTTAGAAGTGACAGTTGTTGAAGGATTTAAATAATCTATAAATATGAACCAGTTGCAGGTTTACAAATATAAATTTGGTCATTATTTTTGCTAAGCGTTGGGATTTTACTCTGTTCAACGTGACTGTGGTTCTTTGTCAACATGGTCACAGGGCTTAAAAATAAATTCTTGTTTTTGCTCTGCGCAGCATTTTGCATGCTACACAACCGTTTCCCCCCCCCCTAGCTAAGCAGCTCTCTTCATTACCTTTCCAGTTTGCTCATGGCTTTAAGTTCTGCACTTGTATTTTGTACTAATGTGAAGCATAATGGCTTTGATCCAGTGCCTGATTCTGAGTTAGTTTTTTTTTTCTTCTAAAATACAAGTTCTCACAGCCTTAGTCGATATGGTTATAAGGTCAAAGCAGCAGGAAACTGGTCTTTATTCTCATTTTCTTTCCAATAAGAGTTGTAGTATTGTCACTGGTGCCCCTCTGTGCACTGGGTGGGCTCCCTCTATCATTATGGACTGAGTGACTTTTTGTGCTTTTGAATAATGCACGAACAACTTGTGCAACAATAAGTTGAGTTGCATTAGTCACAAACTTATTTTGTATTATTTTCACAAACTTCTGATCTCTTCAGTAATTTATTGTTCTCTCTCTCTCTTTGTCTCTCCAGCCAAGCGAGCAAAGTCCTCCACCAATCTGATCAACATTCAGGACAAACAGAGCTGAGGAGGATTGAAAGTTCTTTATGCCATCTCACCACCTTATTCCTGAGGGCTTTTACGTAAAGGACTCAACAGCTGTTCATCTTGATCACTGTTCAAAGCATCTTTTGATAAAAACCACTTCATAATGCACTAAACGGGTCCACTAACGTCATTTCAAGGGTATTTCTCAACATTTATGTTTTCAGAGTCAGATAAGAAAATTGTTAATCACTGGGAAGCATTTTGTTTCTTTATTATAGATTAGAAAATAATTTATAATAATTATGCATCCAATGTTGAATTTATAATGGAGAATTATGCACATTTTCCTATTTAATTCCCTGCATTGGGACGCTTTAGGAAACTTTAAACTGGAATATGCACAAATGAGATTTTCTTGAAGTTCTTATCATTGTGTTTAAGTTAATTAAGTTTAAACTTTCACAATTATTTATGTAAGCAGGTTTTGTTTTTGGAATCACCGTGCCTCTAACTTTACAAATTACTAATCGGATGGATGTTAATATTTCTGCACGGTATCTTTCCAGGTTGGCCTTTCCATCCTGTTCTAACTTGTTAACTACCTTCAGGTTGTAGAGCGACTGCTTTGAATGCAGTGTGTGTGTGTGAGTGTGTGTTCGTATATGCTCTATTTATGGATGGAGAAATGGGTTTTCTGTCTCTAATGTATGTCCAGGAGAGAGAGCTGCAAAAAGGAAGCACTTGATGTCCATTAGTGGTGACATGTAACTGCTGTAAGAAGGAGGGGTGCACACTGCTGCTGTGGGGGAGTAAATAAAGACATTACACACAATGTAAGAGCACTCCAAATGACCACACTGTGATGTTACCTGTTTTCTACTTGGTTTTTCTTTTTTTGCGGTTGTATAAAGCTTTTAATGTGTTTCGTTGTTATTTTACACTGATATTTAACTTAATTTGTTAAGTGTTCTGTGTAAAATCTGATGAATGTGCTCTGGAGTAATGTCAATCTTTATTTTGAATGCAAATAAATCATTTAGTATTATGAACACGGTGCTGTCGCTCGTGGTTTAATTTAAGTGCAAACATGGTTTTGAGCAGTAATGATTTGAATGTCACGTATAATAAGTTTTTACACTGCTGCACTGTGACAGCAGACCTTTGTGTTTTATTGTGTGAATGCTTATGAAACATTCACACTATTGTGATCCATTTTTCGTGTGTACGTTTTTTTTTGGCGCGATTCTCGTCCTTCAGTTTTCGAGCTATGTCAACAAATCATAAATCAAAACATTCAGCTGTTTGAAGACTTCCTGCTATGACTTTTGGTATTGATGCAAATTTAGATTTTTGAATTATTTGGGCTTTTTTGCCATTTTTTCCTCATAGAAAATGAATTGAGCTCATTTTACATCCTTCGATTCTTTATAGCGGTTCACAACATTTTACGGCTCCTTTCACGTTTGGTTCTGGTTCAATTTCTTTCAGCGTCCATGTGCAAATTTATGTATTTTTTGCAGCTACCGGTATTTTCAGCAGTTTTTATTTTTGTGATCCTTTCAGGTTCTTTCTGCTAACTACCGGTACAACATTTTTGTGTTTCTTCCAACATCTTTCTGATAATTTCAGCTTGTTATGCTCCATTCAGCTTATTTCTGCAAGGTTCAGCTTTTTCTATTTCAGCTACTATTTAGCTGTTTTATGCTAATTTAAGCCTTTTAAGCTAATTCCACATTTTTGCACTCATTTAAAAAAATTTCAGCCTTATTAAGCAAAAAATATGCTCTCTCCACTTCCTTCTTATAATTTCAGCTTCTTTTTCCCTTTTTAGCTACTTTCCAGCTGTTTTTTTGGCTTTTTTCAGATAATTTCTACGTTTTATGCTCATTTCTGCTTTTGTCAGCCTAACTGGGCAAACATGTTCTTTCTGTTTTTTTCTGCTAGTTTAAGTTTGTTCTACTTTATCAACAAAGTTTTTAGATTTTTTTAAGCTAATTTCAGCTGTTTTCAGATAAATTCAAGTTTTTTGTAATTTCTGCTACTTTCAGCCTAAATAACTTCTTTCTGATCATTTCAGCGTGTTATGCTCCTTTCAGCTTGTTTCAGATAGTTTCAGCTTTTTCTGCTATTTCAGCTACTCTAAAAAAAACTAAGTCTGGTCCTCTTGACATTAAAAAAACAAAACAAAACAAAGAAGAAAAAAAAACTAGCTGGATTATTGAGCATGCATCAGGGTATTTCAGCTACTATTTGGCTGTTTGCATGCATATATAGCTTTTTCAGCCAATTCCGCATTTTTTAGCTCCTTTCAGCTCTTTCCACTTCCTTGTTGTATGTTAAGCTTCTTTCTGCATTTTCGGCTACCTTTTTATATGTTTTTTGTGTGTGTGCATGTGTTAATTATATACCGGTATATATATTTTAGCTGATTTCCTAATTTTTATGCCCATTTCTGCTTTTTTAAACCTAATTCATCAAACATGTTCTTTCTACCTTCTTCTGCTATTTAGGCTTGCTCTTTCATTTCAGCACATTTTATAGCTCATTTCAGCTGTTTTTCAACTAGTTCTTCTGCAATAAGTATTCACACTGTAGTTTCTCAGGAAATGCAATTTCTCTAGTTGGACTTTGAGCTTTCTTCCTTCAGGTGGCCTTGAGTTTCTTGCAACCAACCTATTTTTTTTTTTTAGTTTTTCGTCATTAGCTGCTAATCTCAATGTGGGATAAAGTTACTTGGCCGAATAATCGCAGCAACACATCCGTTAAACTCCTTTGGCTTTTTGGTCTTGTGGCGTGCAGCCATGGCCAGTCATTATAGAAGTATTAACAGACATGCAGAGTCATATGATGCAGCTGCTGCCAGCAGCGTGGCTGAACACTCAGGCTTTTGCAGTGCTGGACAGAAGTGTGTTGAGCTGTGCACTCAAGAATGACAGCTTTGATTCCCGTTAAGCCTCGCTGCTTACCGGAGGCACACCGGCTCTGTAAGCAGGGGGTGAAAGTCAAGAAAACCTCCAGAGTAGGGATAAAGAAGTAAATGCTGACACGTGAGGGAGGGGACTGGTGGGGACTTCTGGTGGACTCGGAGGAAAAATACATTTTTTTAATAATACATTTTTAATTGATTTTATTCATTTTAAAGTAAAATATAAAATAATCACACATATATGAAAAACAAAATATAAAATGAAAGGGAGCAGAAGGAAATCTTATATCTGCCCCTTTTTAAGACAACCAATTCAAACAATAATTATAAGTAACAAAGACAAAAATGAATAACTCATCCTTATTTCTTATTTAAATACATTACACAAACTATTTCATATATATTTTTTAACAATTTGTTTTTGAAAAATACTTGGTAGTTGAAGTAATATTTGGATCCTTCAGTTCCTAATAGGGGCCTTCTATGTTCTCTCCTTGCATGCAAGAATGGTTTCCTCCCACAAACCAAAAACATGCCTCTATGTGTCCCTGGGTTGACCTTGCGACCTGTCCCCCCCCTCTTGCTGGATATGAGCACCAGTGACCCCCACAGCAAAGATAATGGATAAATTATCCCCTTAACTGGATGTTTCTCTTTCACAATGCTGAGTGGAAACAAGGGCATCATCATCATTTTTATTGATAGATTATTACAGTGATTACGGAGGAAGCATTGTTGCTAAACTAACTTTAATACATGGAAAAAACAACACTAATTATAGTCTAATACCATGCAAATTATTATTATACAACTAATCCACTCACAAAGAGCTCTGATTAGCAAAGACTGAGAACAAGAATAACTCCTCTGTAAGGGTGGCGATTGTTGTCAAAAGAACTTGTGATTAAAAAAACAACAACTTGTATCTTGATTTGGACTTTCCCTGGTTTTACATGGATCACAGTAAAAAAAAAAAAAAGAAAAAGTGCTGCATCTCACAAAACAAACAAGTACGACGGTGAATACAACCAGCAAAATGTGCAAAAACCATACACTAATTTACAAACATGGCTTGTGCAGATTAATTTACAGCATAGTGCTAATCCTGAAATCATGCACTTACTGGATTTCACCTAAATGGCATTGGTTCTGAAAGCCTCGCATGTAAATTCCAGCTTTTTAGTCATTCAAGTCAGTAATTAGTAACAGCCTTCTTGAAATAGAGTAGTTGCTGATTAAAACTAAATCAAATTTGTGCACACACACAAAAAAAACATGAATACTGTACATCTTTATAGACTATAAAATGCCCATTTGTTAAAATGTGTGGACTTGACTTATTTAAAGCTCAGGAGGGAACTCTGATGGCTAAAACTGAGCTGATGATGTTTAACATCAAACTGGAAAAATGATGTAAATTCCTGAAAATGAGTGAAAGAGGCATGAGAGGCCTCTTCTGCACAGGCCGTGAGCTGGTTTTATTTTTCAACAACTAGACATTCAACATGCAAATGCATTGTAATCTCTTTTGCATGCTTAAAGCTGCTTTTTTACATAAAAATGTAAAGTTACACTGATGGGGTTAAAGATTTAGGGCCAAATGTTTTCTTATGCTCCAGTTTACAGATGGGCAATAAAAAAAAAACTTCCTTTGGTTCAAGCTACCTTGAGACAAGGCCATGCTTGAAGTAGCAGAATGATGCTGTACTTGTTATTTGCACCAAACTTTCTGTTTTCATTTATTAAATCCCATTTAATAAATATTTTTGCCATTTTTTGGACAGGGTCATTGCCTCCTCTAGACTAAATGCCTCTGTATTTTCAGCTGTCCTCTGCAATCACCCTTCAGTCTTTTGTGTTCTTTAAAGCAGGTGTTTCCAACCTCTGGGCCAAGGACCAGACCTGTCCTTGGGCCATTTGCTTCTGGGACACAAAAGCTGTTTAAAAAAATGTATTTAAATATTTTAGGCCAGGGCGTTTTGTAGAAAAAAATACTTCTTTTGTTTGCTCATCGTTCCTGTGCTTGCCTCAGTCGGTTATTTGTGTAAACGCTGTCTCAGCGTTCACACCATTGCTTTCCTGTTTATAGTATCTTAAGATTTTTCTTTGTACTTTTAACCTCTTCAACATATTTTCAGCTATTTAAGCCTTTTAAATACGAAAACATTCAGCTTGTTCAGGATATTGTAAGTGATTTTGGTATTTAAAACCTTTATATTGTATGAATTATTTACAGATATTTACAATTTTTTCCCTGTGGAAATGTGTTCGGATCTTTTCAAAGCCTTGAAAAACTTTGTTCTCTTAATTATACTCTGATACATTTTAGCTTTTTGCTATTGTTCTGCTAGTAAGTTGTAGCTACGGCTCTGATGATGTTTGCTTTCACCTGCCACTTTGATAATTTAGTCTTCTATTTGCTGAATTCAAATTTATTCTGCTTGTTTTGGATATTATTTGGCTACTTTTAACTATTGTTTTGGTTGTTTAGTTTACCGGTATTCTGGTTGACTTTTAAAAAGGCTTAAAGACTTTTTTTTTTAAGCAAGCCTACTCTGCCTCCACATGATTTGATCTCTGATTTTAGTTGATATTATAATTGTTTTTAATTTATTTTATTATTGATTTTTGTTATTTTATCATTGATTTTACTTGATTTCATCACTTGTTTGTATTTGATCATTGATTTTAGTTGCATTTGTAGCACTTTGATATTTTTGTCAATGAAAAGTGCGTTACAAATTAAATTCATTATTATTATTATTATTCTACTAATTTAAGCTACTATTCTGCTGTTTAAGCTTTTAGCTCCTATTTTGCTAGTTAGCAAAATAGGAGCTAAAAGCTCCTATTAATGTAATTAATAAAAAGCTAAAAGCAGATAGTTATCTGTATAGCTGCTGTTTTGCTATTTTTTATCTATTATTCCACAAAGTTAAACTTTTAGCTACTCTTTTACTGATTTTGAATTTTAAACAACTGATCAGGTCAATAGAAAAGACAAAGCAAACATGATCCTGTTTTTAGTGTATTTGTATTTTACCTTGTTTTGTATAGCACCTTGATTTAGTTTTGTTTTTACACTTCTACTTTAAAAAAAAAAACTTTATTGCTTTCTATTGTTGTTTATTGTTGTGTGTACCTTATCTGTGGTTTTATTTAAAACAGGTCTCCCTTGTAAACGAGTCCTCGTGTCTCAATGAGGCTAACCTGTATAAACAAAGATTGAATGAAACATATGAAACCAATCTGTGATTCAAAAACTATTGGGGACAGCCGCTTTAAAATATGTCCAGTGTTCCAGTGCAGACAATTGTCCAGTTTGTTAAAACTGTTAGCACTTCCAGTGTTGTGTAATGTCCTCCATCTGCACTCTAAGCTGTCAGTTAGTTAACTGGCTAAAGGTCAGGCTTAGACTATGCACCTGTAAAAACCCCAAAGTGATGAATATGCTTTGTTGAAGGAATAAACATACTGGCCTGCAGTTGGAATCACCACCACACACACACACACACACACACACACACACACACACACACACACACACACACACACACACAGGGCATGCTCAGAATAAATAAGACCTATTTTACACCTGTGAGCGGGGGCAAAGTCTTTTAAACTCCGGCTTACGGTGTTAAAAAGATTATGGAATCACTCTCACACAGTCATTCAGTTTGTAATCTCAGCTGCTTGATACAAAAAGCACCAAGTGTTCTGGCAAAGGGGTCTAAAGACAATCCCACTTCCTCCTGTTCTCAAAGGTCTCATGACAAGTCAGCTGTTGGTGACATCACAGATGCTGGATCATATGTCAGAAACCTTTAGTCTGACCTGCATCCTTGTGGCTCAGCAGTCCTCCATACAGCAGCGGCCAAGTCCACTTGAGGGCAAAAGAGCGGTGAGATCCACCCCCACAGGAGGTTAGGGTGAACAAAGGTGGGGGTAGCTCTCCAGGGCAGGAACATCTGACCCATGTGGGAGTTTATTTGTCTGTCCCCATCTTGCTATCAGCTTGAGGAGACATTTTTCATTCTTGTGGTGTGTTTAAGGGATTCAGATTATGCACATGTGAGTCTTTGTGTCTGTCCCTGCACAGTTTTTGGAGTGCTTATAGGATCAGCGTTGCAGTGGCACCTCAAGTCAGTTTGATGTTTTTTAAAAGAAAGTGCTCAGGGGCAGATTATTGTGGTACTAAATATTGATGTATACACTATTTTATGAAACATATCTGGGCTGTGATAAGCTCAGCGGTCAGTGCTGTGGTCACATAATGTTGAGGCTGCAGGTTTGAGCCCAGGTTCCATCAGTAAGACAGCTAGCTTAAAACAATTGCCTGATTCTTTTGCAGGTTTGCTCGCTGTTATGATCCCCAAAGAAAGGAACAGACCATTATAGGCTACTGTCATGTAAATAACTTACCCAAGTTAAGAAACGTTTGTTATTTGGTCCAACAATTTTCAGTCAGGTCATCTGGATAATTTATTCTTTTTTTGTGCTGAAATATTTCACTTTCCATCCAGCAGGCTTCATCAGTCAAGGGAACACAACACAAAACTGATTACTCTCCATCAGTTTTGTGGTCCCTTGACTGATGAAGTCTTCTGGATGGAAGGCGAAATATTTCAGCACACAAAAAATAAAAAATATCCAGATGACCTGACTGAAAATTGTTGGATTGGTATACCTGGATTATTGAGCATGGACTTTGTTGATGTATTATTTGACATTTTTTAAGGGAAATCCCTCTGCCCGCTGCATGTTTAGAAACGTTATATGGCCACTAGATGGCAGCAATGAGCCATGTACTGTACAGCAGGTTTTAAAGTCACTATGCCATGATCTTAGCACGCTTAATAACTTATAATAATGACACCTTGAATTTATTGATTTATAACACTACTTTTTATTTAAATGGAATTTATTGTATTTATTGTTTTCTGTACTTTATGTGTTTGTCTGTCTAAAACAGGTTTCTTTTGAAAATGAGTCCTGACTCTATCTACAGATACAAATAGAGCTTTTTTTTTTCTTTTCTTTTCTTTTTTTTTTTGTGATAAGTGACCTATAATAATCCGTGTATGGTTCATTCTATAATATGTACACAACTGCAAACAGATCCAATCAGAGAAGAAGAAGGGGGAAAAAAAAGCACACTGGCAATTCTTATGGTTGTTTTTGTGGCATGATAAATGATGATATGATACATGATAAAGGTCGTTTTTTTGTGCAACAATGTGCACCACCAAATATTCTATTTTTATGGCTAGACCATTAGATGATCACTGCATCTAATTAAAAACATAAATTAAATTTATCTACACAAATCTTACAAATATCAGAAAGTATTCTGAAACTTTGTAGTAACATGGATCATATCCTCAGTTTGCTGCAATATTATTTTTAATCTTGTCCTTCGTGTTATTGTGATCTCATTCATGTAAGAAAAGCGATAAGATCATGAACTGCAAAAAACAAACTTCCATTAGCCTCCCTTGCATCTTTGTCCAGTTTACGAGGGTACTTGAAGGCATCACTCGATGCCCCTCTTGTTGCTCTGTCGCCATAGCAACGCGTACCAAGCGGACAGACAGCTCATGGAGACCAGTTACAACGGTTCAGTTTCTCAGTAACTCTTATCAAACATTTTGCCAGTATGGAAGTGACTAATGAAGAACCAGAACCTCCAGTGTTTTCCGATATTGATGGCACAAACGGGTAAAGTTATTAGCTTCCTTTAGCTTAGTATGGACAAGTTCTTAACGAAAATAATTTTAAGAATGCTAAGTAAGCTAAGTAGCTTTGCTTCCCTAAACTGACCGTTTTACTGATACTAATGCGCATGCGTACATACAGGCACCTTGCCCAGGTCAGTGTGCAAAGATCGTTTTGGTCCTTAACAATTTCTTTGACTGACTTCTGTATACAAACGTACATATAATTTGTTTGACTGGTATTTTAGTTTTTGAAGGTGAAAGATCCGTGTCGGAATGAGCTCGAGCACAGCTGAAACACAAGTGCAAAATACTGACACTGAGCATGCGCAGTAGTAACTATCTGACTTTTTAAAAAACTTCTTCAGGGTTTCAGCTCAAAAGGATGAGAAGACAAGTGGTGAGAAGAAAGCCGTGGAGGAGGAATGCAAAACACGAAAAGAACAAGAAAAACAAAGTCGAAAGGTTCAAGTCTTTACTTGCTTTTCTTTAATTTATGACATTTTCCAAATAATATTTGTTTATTTGCTTTTTGTGTTGTGTATTTATCTTGTTTGTAGCTAGTGTCCAGCACTTTGTTTCAGCTGTGGCTGTAAAGCGCTTTATAAATAAAGCTGATGCTGATGATGATTAAACAACGACAGCATACAGCGTC
>JARVJN010000254.1:22579306-22590144 GCA_031763805.1 Argolebias nigripinnis
GCTGCTGATCTGTTTCATGTTGCTGCTGATCTGTTTCATGTTGCTGCTGATCTGTTTCATGTTGCTGCTGACAAAAATCTGTTTCATGCTGCTGTGTTCATTTGTGTTCATCTGCTCATCCAGACGCATGTTTGTGCTGCTGTTTGGAGTAATGTTTTTCTATGATATTAGTGCTTAGTGTATTTTTAGTTTATATTTTTCTTAGTTCATATCTTAGATGTTATTACTGTTCTTCTCTTACATTTGATGTTGGATGTAACTGGGACCCTGTGTACACGATCTCGTTTCATCACATGTACCACATGTGGTGCAAATGACAATAAAGATTCTCTGACTCTGACTTCACAATTTGTCCAGTTTAAGGTTAATTCAGAAAAGGTCCAGCAGAGGGCAGCATTTAGTCAACTTTTAAAACAAACCCTGCAGCACCTGTAACCAAGTCAAGGACTTAAAATACAAGTTGCTTTCAACTAGATCCATATTTAAATGAATAATTTAAAAATAAATCTCCCTCCAAACTGTAGAATAGTTGCAAAGATAGCTTTTTATTTATTTATTATTTTTGATATTGATTAATGGACAACAGGTTCCCCCATCAGGAGTTAGGAGAGGGGAGGGGGTAGTTGGTCCCAGCCCTCTGCATCCAGCTGTTGCGCGGCTCCACAGCTGCGCCACTTCCACCATGGCTCGAGCCGCAAGCAGGACGCTCCTGGCGCTGTTAGTTACATTTTGCGCTTCAAGGTGCGGATGGACAGGTAAAAATATACAACTTCTTTAGCTCATTTCAGCCGGTGCATCTTTTGCACTCACCTGCAAAAAAAAAAAATGTTTAAAGCTCAATTGGTTTTCCAATATAAAAAATGTGACTCATCTCATTCTGTTTTTCAGTTTAGCTGGACTAAGGTGCAGAAAATACTGGCTGATAGTTGTTGCATCCTTTTGCTTTATGATATAAAATAGGATTCAGCCCTTGAAAAGCCTCGGCCTTTAGTGAAGAAACTGTGAAGGGCTCCAGCTGTTAGGACGACAAATTTCAATCTGCAGTGGTGTGGAGGGGGAAAAAGTTTCCTATGGGTGGTTTGGTGGCAGGCTGGTGGCTGAAAGTGATGATAAATGACCTGCCTGTGAAAACTGTGCAGCTTATTTTCTCTCAGAATTATTCCATCTGTCACCCTTAAGTTATTAATTATCCCAAAATCTTTTAAAACAACAATCTAGCCAGAAAACACTTTAAGACTCCTTTTATCAGAGGCGCAGCCTTTTTCGATTTTTATTTTTGGGCAAACGCAGACTGCAAATTGCGTCTGCAGAGAGGTTTTAAAAGTTTCTGAAGAGAGGAGCTGTTTGTAAAAAATCCATTTTCAGAGAAAGAATCCTGCATTCTCCGGACAGGAGGGAAAAAATGTTCTCAGTATATGAGAAATGAATCGTAACGTGTGAGGAGTTTTGGAAAGGAGGAGGCTGAGTGAAATACTAAAGCCAGACTCTCCTGTTTCCCATCTCCTCCTCCAGTAGATCCATTTATCGTGTTAAATGATCTCTTCTGAAATGTGAGCATTTAGTCAACTAAATGCATTTAGTGCATAAGAGCCCTGAATCCAGACAGCAGCTTTTACTGTGATGGTTTTCTCAAGTTACTTAGACTTTCTCAAAGCATTCATGCAAAACACTGCTGACCAGTGGAAGTTCTTCGTGTGTGCGTCTCCACTTGCATGTCATCAAGTTGTCCCTCTAAACGACTTTGCAGACGTAGAAGAAGCAGAGCTGCAGGCAATATCTTGAAATGGAGACATGGATGGTCGATGTGAGCTCATTTGTGCGAGAGGTTCTGGAAAGTGTGTGGAGTGGGACAGAGAGTGAAGAGGGAAAGAAGGAGTCATGTCCTTGCAGGCCAGTGGAATTTTATTTCTCTGCTCCAGCTCACATGTTGGGATCCTGCAGGTACACCGGGCTTATTTCTACTGCAGCTTTTAACCTGAACTATAAGATCAATTTAGATTTATGCTTGGAGGGATGAAAAATAGCACCCTGCCTGTATGGCAACAGTTAATATTTCTAATATTTTCCACAGCTCTGGGTCAACATGATCACTGGCACGGTTTGAACCTGTAACCCCACCCTGCTGCCGCTTGGCTGCCTTTTAAGCCTGCCAGCAATGGCAGGATTGTCTCTTGTTCTGAAGTCATCTGTGGGCGCTGGCCCAGCTGTTCGAACATGTACCACCTGGACTTATGAGCACACCTGCCACAGCACAGAAAAGGTCATCATGCATGTCAGCATTTATCACTAGATGAATATGACAGGAATTTGGAAAATCTTTGTGATGAAAGCGGCCTGTGTTCAGGCACCTTGAATGAAAAGATTGTCTTTTTTATTGTCATTGTACTCGCCGGCTTAGATGTTTGTTTAAAAGGGTCAAAAGGGAAAAATTGTGTTTAATCTTGTTAAACTGTTTGCTTTCAGTCATCCGTTATTAAAAGAAATTAAAGAAATGGTTGAGTGTCATTTATATTGACGGATGAGCTAAGAATCGCTCTGCAGCAACTGGAAAGTTTGACAGCAGTCTTCCACTCAGATACACATGGTTTTATTGTGTGAAGGCTTATGACACATTTATGAAGCATTATGAAACATTAACACTATTGTGATGATCACAATAGTGTTAATGTGATCCATTTCTCTTTCCAGTTCCACATTATTCGCACTGATTTCAACTGTTTTCAGCCTAATTCGGCAAAAAATGTACAATCGCTCCTTCTGGTAATTTAAGCCTGTTTCTGCTTTTTTTTTTTTTAGCTACGTTTCAGCTGTTTTGGCCATGTTCTTTCAGCCTAATTGGGCAAACATGTTCTTTCTGATTTCTTCTGTTAAGTTGCTTGGGCTAACTTTTCAGCGATAACTTTGGCATTTTCTTTAGCAAATTTCAGTTGTTTTCTGATAGATTCAAGATTTTTGTCGTAATTTCTGCTACTTTCAGCCTAATTAACTTCTTTCAGCTTGTTATGCCGCTTTCAGCCTATTTCTGCTAGTTTCAGTTATTTCAGCTACTATTTAGCTGTTTTGTGCTGATTTTATCTTTTTCAGCTAATTCCAAATTTTAGCTCATTTCAGTTGTTTCTGCTTTCTTCTGTTAATTTAAGCATCTTTATGCCTTTTTAACTACTTTTTTGTTGTTGTTGCTAATTTAATATTTTTTCAGCAATTTCTTTGTGCTCATTTCTGCTTATTTAAACCTAATTCAGCAAATATGTGTTCTTTTTTTGCTTTCTTCTGGTAATTTAGGATTGTTCTGTCATTTCAACTACATTCAGCATATTTTTAGTTAATTTCAGCTGTTTTTCTTTAAGTTCTTCTGCAATAAGCATTCAAACTGCATTTTTGGAATTTATGTAGTTAATAATAAATAAATAAAAAGGTTCCATTTAATTTATTGGATTTAATGACTGCAAATAACCAGTTTTTTGTAAAGGTATCTGTGCAGTGATGATGCAGCTGAAGCTCCATAAAAGTCTACAGAAAAGTGTCATAAAAGCATGTGACATTTAAAACACATACATTTGAATATTTAACTAAATTAGGATGGATTTCTTAGGAAATGAACCCCGACTTTTATGACTAATGTTTTTGGGGAAATGTGCTTTCCCCATAACATTTGCAAAATAAACTTGATAAGTTTTTTGCAGTACTATACTGTAATGCTACTTACGAGTTCAGCTACCTTTGAGTCTATGAACACTGCATCACCTGATTATTGTTTTTAAAGCTTGCAATTTATATATATTTAAATAATCTAGCATTTATTTTAGAAATAAATAGATGTTAGTTATTTTTTTATTTTATTTTATTTTTTACCTCAATTAAAAAAACAACTTAAAGTGTGTGTGGGTTGGTGGTGTATTTTTGGTTTATGTTGTCAAAGCTAGATTTATGAAGCAAAAAAAAACATTTTTGTGAAATTAACAGAAAACTGAAGAGTTCCAGAACAAATTTTCCGTTTTTTGTTAGTCTAGCACAGAACATCCTGTGAACAGGAAATTGTTTCGATGAAAACAGTCTGTTCTGATGATTAGTAAACAGAACAATGTGACCTGGAAAAAAAACTACCGTACTCTTTTTGTTTCATACAATAAATATCCTATTATTTGTTCATTCAATTACAGTGCATCTGAAAGACATCTGAAATCTCATAAACAAATATAAACTCATGGCAGAAAGCCAACCAAAATAAATGAAAATCAAACATAACACACTAATGGCATGACATTATGATATGTTATGAGGAAACAATTTTATTTTTGGGAAATTGACTGCAAAGTAGCTAGGATTCTGAGTTAAATGTAAATCAGGCTCAAGTTCCAACGTTTTGATTTTGTCTGCATTTACTGCAAAAGTAAACTTGTATCAAAAATATTATCAAGCAGAGAAAATTAAGGTTAAGACAAATATAAACTGTCAGAAAAATATTTCTAATATATAGCAATAGCATGCATGTCACCCGCCACCTTTCAGGACAGAAACTAAACTAAAATCATCACGATGAGAATTGACAAAGTTGTAGATTTTCTGGTTGAAATATAAGAACGTGTCATCTCATGTGATATTACGAATTGTCACGCTAAGAGTATGTGTTGGGAATGAATCTCCTCTACTACCACACCAAATTTTAGCCCAACATCTGAGTAGCTCATTTGTGTTGGCTGATTTCAATGGGCTTTAGCAACCATCTTAAAAATGATGGTCTCCAAAAGATCATTTATTGTAGATGTTTTTCAAAGACATATTTATTGAAAGATTGATTACATTAGGTCCAGCAGTTTGAGATATTTGCGAGAGGTCCTGGGTTCAAGTCCCGGACGAGCCCCCATTAATATGTTATGTTCACCAAGACACAACGCATTAAGGAGGACACAGATTCAAAACATGAGGGTTCAGACTTTTAATTTATTTAAAGCAGTTTCATGTTTCAGGGGTAGAAAAAAAAGATTATTATGAACCCCCAATTCCCGTGTCCACCAAAAAGACACACAAAAACCCAAAGTATCACCTGAAAGATGGACCTGGTGAGCTGATCAAACAGAACAAAAGGGAACAGCAGCAGGCTAACCCTATACAGGGCCATCGAAGCCACTGTTGTCACCTGACTTAAACAAGAAAACACCTTAAAAAGCACCTATTGCAAAAGAAAAAGCAAAAACAGAACAATTGGTTCCACCAGGCCAAAATTACTACAAAAAAAGTAGACAAAAAATTAACAAAAACTATCTAGTTGGGCTGAGGACGGTTGCTGCGGCCCACGTCATAGAGACTCATCCTGGACAGGATGAGCGATAGGAAACAGAGCCCCCCCCCCAAAAAAAAAAAAACAACCAAAAAAATGAGGGAGGCCAAAGAACAGAAAAAACAAAGGAGCCCAAAGAGAGAGAGCGCCGGGAGAGCTCTCTGGGACTAGCTTATTTTAGGTGGGCAGAAAAACACTGCAGCTTAAAACAGTTCAGGGTTAATTAGTTAACCCAAAACCCAAAATATGTCCAAAGGACAAATAATAACAATAATGTGCCCCAGGCACAAAACACCCCCACCCACTACTACAGTAATTTGACTCAATGGTAAAGAGCAGCACGGTGGTGCAGTTCTGTGGGTTCTCCCCCAGAATTTTTTTAATAAAGTAGATAAGATTTCCTGCATTTTGATGTATTTAATGGGTTGTTAAACATCTAGGTTTACCTACATTTGTAAACATTTTACTTCTGTCAAGCATCCTACACCCCTTCCCCCCACTTGACAGAACCATCAAGTCTGTCCTTGCTCGTTGTTGTCTGACTCCACATCTGAAACCTCCAGGCGCCTGCCTGCGGCTGTGAGTTCCTGCCTGCATACGACTGCCTGGTTAGCTCGGCACTTACCCACACCACTCTTTTACAGGCAGAGATTTTTTTAAGGATAATACTTGAAGAAGCAGATTGTATGCTTGTGGCTGTTGTGTTTAAAATTAATGTTTATGTACCGGTAATCATTTTCTGTTTACATATAAGTTTTATTCATTCAAGGCAGTCATATTTGTTCATAACTTTATTATTAGTAAGCATGAGAGTTATAGGATCCAAGCCGGATCCAGGCAAACAGTTACCGGAACGCACCCTGTCAAAATAAGAGAGATCCTGTATCCTGTTCCGGCAAGATCTGGCTAAAATTAAGCACTGAGTTCTTCCATTTAGGCAACATGACATCTCTATAAGTTACTAAATGTAGTCCGTTTTTGTTGTGATGTGGACAAGATTTACCACTGCAGCATTTTATGTTTGATAATTTTACTCATCAGATCAGGTGGTGGAGTTTACGGTTGATTGTGATTTAAGTTTGTAGAAAACACAGTTACATGAAGGAAATAAGCTCGTCAGAGGTGAACAATGTTCAATGCAAGTTTTGCTGAGGTGAGAGGGTTCTCTTGTAAAAGTGCATTGCAGGTACTTTAAAGCAGATATATTTTCTTGGACAGCTTTATTACAGTCATTTGACCTCAGGTTGAGCCTCCTCTACCAAACTGTGCATGCTCATACACGTGTGTGTTCGTCTGCCGGTCTGTGGGTCATCAGGCACGCTGCACATCTAACCTGCTATATAAAAAAGGCTCGGTTTATTTTTCACATACTTTCCATTGTCTAAGTGAATTTTTCTCTGTGATTTATATTTACAAACCGAGTGCAGACATTTTGTTGTCGTTGCTTTGTTTTCCTGTGGCAACACCCTAAAATCAAAAGTCCTTTAATGTTACCACTGCTCAGTTGCTTAACTGTTTTCTAAATTGTTTGTGCTCTGCGGTGCTCGGAAAAGTCTTGATTTAATCAGAACTATCTGCTTTGCCCTTAGATCATAAATCTCCAGAGAGACTAAAACACAAAGGGATGTCTGGACAGGGGAGTAGATGCCTTCCTATGTAATGTGGCCTTATTGGAACCAGAAGTGACTGAAGTATGTCCAGACGTGTGTCATGGAAGACCGTTTGAAAACAGATGTTAAAACTTACCCCGACTACGATCATACATAATCGAGGGAGTGATTAGCAGAGGGGTCTTGTGTGTTTTAACAGATGAAATCGCAAGTAATTTTCACACTTCGTCATAATATCCACGTCCACCGTATCCGTCACAAGACTGGTGACAGTTAACAGAAGCACCGATGAGACAATCCTTTAGCAGTCAGTAAAAGAGCGGGGGACTGACTGGGGGCCATCTGTTGCTCGAGCCCAGAAGTTTGGGTGGAAGTTATTTGTAAATGGTAAAGTGCAGATGAGGCTCGGAGCACACCTGCAGGCAACAAGGGCGAGTTCTGTGTGAAACCAAGACAGCTGCTATAAATCAACACAAACGGTCCCAAGTACAGTTCGCTAACAACCTTCAGGATAAATGTCCACCGTGCTTGTCAACCTTCACCTCCTTCGGTGAGCTAAATCCTAAAAATTTCACATAGCACAATAAGTAAGGAAACTTATGTTTGGTTAATAAGTCTTTCTTGTAATGATTATCGGTAATTGCTTCTTTTTTTTTTTTTTGTAAATCCTGATTATTTCCCCATAAAGGTGCCACATTTTGTGAGGAAAACTAATTTGTTGGTTTAGCAGCAGTGGGTGGCACGGTGGCGCAGTTAGAGCTGTTGCTTCTCAGCGAGAAGGTCGCCGGATCAAATCTCGGCCGGTGGGCCATTCTGAGTGGAGTGTGCATGTTCTCTCCATGCATGCGTGCGTTTTCTACGGGTTCTCTGGATTCCTCTCACAGAACAAAAAAACATGCATGTTAGGCTGATAGGTAACTCCGCGGCTCCCTGGGAGAAGTCTTCGACCTCCCCTTCCTCATTGTGGTCTGCCTCCTCGTCCGACAATTCGCCAGAGGCTCTCAGCGAAAGCTCATCTGCTTGCAGTAGGTCTATCGTGTTGAAGTCGGTCCCCATGTCCCCTTTGACATCCTTGGGGTGGTGGAGGTCCATCCGCTCGCCCCAGCTTAATGCTCTGCTGTCCTTCATCTCATCCGCCTCCAGCTCTGCTGTGGGCGTGAGGGCCTCTGCTAGGAGTGGGTCCCTTGCCACGCTGGAGCTATCCATGGCCTTGGCCACAAACTCCACGCGTCTCCGTCGCACCGTCTCGCGCAGCTGGCTGCAGTGAGAGCACAACTCTGGGGAGTCCAAAGCTGCTTTGGCGTGAAGCATTATGGGGCAGGCTTTGTGCGTGTCTGTCGCCAAAATGAAAAAGCCACATGTGCTGGGGCAGGGCCGAGACCGGGGGCTTCCTGGTCTGCTGGTCTTGCTCGAATTCTTTGATTTTTTTTTGCCCTTCTCTGGAGCCATGGTGAGAGAAGGCGTCGAAAGATGACCAGTTAGCAATGCTAAACAGCTTCGGAGTTTCTCGCTGTGCTGTTCGTGTGTGGGCTAGCCCATTAGCTTAGCTAGCTAAACAGGTAGGCGCGTGACGCAGTTAGCAATGCTAAACTGTTTGACGAAACAGCAGTTAGCTGACATTAGCAATGCTAAAAACGTTGGCGAGACTTAGTTAGCGGCTGCTAAACTACGTGTTCGCAGGCAAAGTCTTCCAGTGACGCCCTTGGCAGGGAGCGTGCTCACCTCCGGTCGGGCGGTTCAGTCACTCGAGACGGTCCTGCGAAGTTCAGGTTGAAGCGAGGTGAAGTGCAATAAGATGGCGGACATGAGACGTACAGCGTCCTTTATACCAGAGGGGCAGGGCCCCTTGGTGACGCTGAAGTCTCACTTGCCTTAAAAGGCGTGATTGTAATTCTTCAGGTGAACCGCGCGAGGGCGCAATTCCCATAATGATATATTGCACCACAGTGAACTGACTGAAAGGGAATAGGTGTGAGTGAGAGCGTGACTGTTGTCGTGTTTGTCTCCGTGATGGACCGGAGACCTGTCCAGGGTGTCCCCCACCTCTCACACACGATAGCTGGACATGGGCACCAGTGACCCGAAAAGGAAGAAGTGGCTAAAGATAATGGATGGATGAGCAGCAGAGTTGAGTCTGAGAGTTATACAACCCTGAAAAAACAGTGAACCTGCCATTTACTCTTGTTCAATTAAACTTTTTTCAAAGAGGTGCAAGGTCACCAACAAACACATCTGTATCAGAAGCAAGTTTATTTGCTAAATTGGAGTCGATTGCACTCAGTCGTAAACCTAAAACTCAACTTTTTTAAGACAAATAAAAAAAACAAGAGGATGCTGCAATATCTCATCAGAGCAGCTTCCAGCAGCGGCTGGAAAACAGCAGCTGATTTCACTCTAAAAACACAAGCCATCCCACCTGCAATGGATCAAACGACAGACAGATGAAGTCAGCAATAAGTAGCTTGTGGACATAGTGGAAAGTTTAAAGCTAGACTTTCCTTAAGGATGTGATGGAAACCAAACAACTACAAAAAAAAGTTCTTCAGATGGGCAAATGCTTTACAGCAAGTATTAACGCATGTCCTGGACGTGTAAACGGGAAACTTTCTGCTAACCGATGCTGCGTAAACTTAAACAAGATGTGTCTGAAAGGGCAACGGTGATGGAGAGTTGTGCACGACACAGGCAAACAAACATCTGTGTTTAATACTCAAATGACAGAACAAAGCTAAAAGCACTGATGAGCAGGTTAGTCAAGATAATAATAATAATCTGACAGAAAGTAACAGTAACCGAGCAGATTATCAACTGAAAAGTTGGTGACAAATGAAGAACAAGTGAGTGGAAGGAAACAACTTAATCCAGATGTGAACCAAAAGTGAAGACAAATTAGTTACAGTGAACCAAAAGTACTAACTTTTACAAATAACAGGGACTTGGCACAAATAAAGGGATAAGAAAACGGACAAAACACCAAAGTCCATGCTCAATAATCCGGGTTTAAAATCCAACAATGTTCAGTCAGATCATCTGGACGGTTTATTTTTTGTGCTGAGACAATTTGCCCTCCATCCAGACGACTTCATCAGCCTGAGGAAATACCAAACAAAACTGATTCTCCAAAGTGGAAAACACAAACAGTTATGTTGGTGCTAAGGTGGCCTCCGGTGCCCACCCTCTCCCTCATCGACAGTCAGGTCAAACTGGTTCCATGCTCAATAATCCAGGTGTTTGGAACCAGTTTGACATGACTGTCGACAAGGGAGAGGGTGGGCACCGGAGGAGAGAGTGTGTCTCAGAGGCCATCTTAGCACCAACATAACTGTTTGGTTTTTCCCCCCACTTTGGAGTAAGCTGTTGGGGGGAAATCAGTTTTGTTTGGTGTTTCCTCAGACTGATGAAGTACGAAACTTACCTCAGTCTTCAGAACCGAAACCTAATTAAAGAAGTGGGGGGAAGAAACAACAACAAAAAATCTGTGTTTTTTGGATCCCAAACAACAATTTTCTGCTAATTTGACATAAAAAAGTGGTTTAGTATATTTATTGTGAATTTACATGGGAACAATTTATACATTTGCTGGTCTCTCAGTTGCAATAAAGATTTATACATGTAAATGCATATTTACACACATGCACATGCAAACAAACACAAGCTGTGCTTCATTATGTCCACGTCTATGTATGTTCCATTTTTTTAAATATATGATCCAAACTGACTGGGTCGAACAGCACCTGAACAATAAAACCAACACACAAACAAACAATAACAACAACAACAACAACAACAACAACAACAACAACAACAACAACAACAAAAATAAGAATAACAATAATTTAAATATATATAAAAAACTCATATATATATATATACATACATACATGCATACATACATACATACATACATACATACATACATACATACATACATACATACATACATACATACA
>JARVJN010000254.1:22762689-22772922 GCA_031763805.1 Argolebias nigripinnis
CGCTAGCGTTAGCAGAATTCTCCATAAATGTGGAAGGATGGCAGTAGGCTTGATTGGTCTTACAAATTATTGTGTATTTGTTGGCTGCAGTCTGCTCCCAAAAAAATACTCCACTGTAAGTGGACCCCTTACCGCGGCCCCCCCAGCAATATAAGTCTAGCTCAGCCACTGTTGCTCGTTAATGTCTCGCAGAGATTACTGGTTAATTTCTGATTGCTTAAAAAATAACATTACTCCCAAAATATTAACTACACCATTAACAGATCATAAAGCAACATCACTGATTGTCTTATTCAGTCCTAACATTACTCCCTCATTCAGAAGTTCTTATTGGAAACTTAACAGTTCCATCCTAAAACATGAACCAGTAACTGATGAAGTGAAATTACTAATAAACAATTTCTGGAGCAAAGCCTTAATCTATAACCATTTCTGGAAACTCCAAAAAATTTTGAAGTTACATTTTTTTTAGAGTTTGGAGCCTCGCTAGCCAAATCCAGGAGAGATGAAGAAACAAACATATCTAGCATAACTGAAATCACTCAAATCTTACCTGAAAATGCATCTGAAAATGACAAAGGATTTAGCCGTACAGCATAATAAATTCAATGAAATGTACAGAATGAAAGCAAGGCGGCTTTTGTGAGATCAAGAGGAAATGGCTGGAAGAAGGTAAACAAAACACTGCATATTTCATTCAGCCTGAGATGTAAAAGAACAAAGTATGAAGAAAGCTGTCACCTAATTTTATTCTTTCTTTTTTATGAAAACTTGATATAACATATTTAACAGAAATTTAAAAAAATCTTGATTGTATTTATAGCTGATTCAACACATGTAAATGAAAAAACAGAAAACAGCTAAATATTTTATACCTTATACAAGCTGTTCTTTAAAGAAAGGAAACATACTTATTATGGAAAAGTAAATACTAAAGTTATAAGTAAAAAGTTGTAAAATTACAAATTTTATATGAATTACCATTTTCATTAATACAAAAAAACATGATGTCGAAAACTCACATTTGACATGTCAGATGATTGAGTGCTAGTGTGAAAAAAGACAATTGATATAATTGTTGAAGAAAAAAAAAAGGCTTGCCATAGTGAGTTTTAGGTCTCTCAGTTCATGACCTACTTAGCTTGCCATAATGGCACCTCTCATTGTTCTTCATTGCCAGTGATAATTAGGATCCACACAGCTGACTTGAAATAAACGGGCAGGTTTTCAAGCTCCTTTGTTTAATCTGAACAAAATATTCATGCTTCACTTTGGTGTGGAGAGCTTCAGAAGATTTGTTCTACTTATAACAGTTGGGGGAAATGCAGTTAAATAAATCGTTGGTCTACTTCTAGAGAAGGGTGGCGATTGCCTGTGAACAACTTAGACAAATGAATATAAATGTATAAATATATACAAATATATGTATCATTACACCTCTAATATAAATACATATTACTGTAAATAAAAAAGTACTGCTTTAATGGAAAAAAATATTCAAAAATTTTTTAAACAAAAAAACAGATGTACAGTTTTGAGTTTGAGTGAACTGTCTTTATAAACTGTCTAAATATTAAAAACTGAACTGCTTTCTCCTCCTGTGTGGATTCTAATATGAGAGTTTAAATGTGACTTTCGTCTAAACCTTTGTCCACAAACATCACAAGCAAATGGTTTCTGTCCTGTGTGGACTCTCATGTGTGAACTTAAATTTGACTTTAGTCCAAACCTTTGTCCACAGATATCACAAGCAAATGGTTTCTGTCCTGTGTGGATTCTCATATGTTTGATTAATGTTATCTTTTGTCCAAAATTTTGTCCACAAACATCACAGGCAAATGGTTTCTGTCCAGTGTGGATTCTCATGTGTATTTTTAAAGTTGAATTTCGTCCAAAGTTTTTTCCACAAACATCACAAGCAAATGGTTTCTCTCCTGTGTGAATTCTTAAGTGGGAGTTTAAAGTTGACTTATATATAAACCTTTGTCCACAAACATCACAAGCAAATGGTCTCTCTCCAGTGTGAATTATCATGTGAGAGTTTAAATTTGACTTTACTCCAAACCTTTGTCCACAGACATCACAAGCAAATGGTTTCTGCCCTGTGTGGATTCTCATGTGTGCGTTTAAACGTGACTTTACTCCAAATGATTGTCCACAAACAGCACAAGCAAATGGTTTCTCTCCTGTGTGGTTTCTCATGTGCGAATATAAAGTTGACTTTTCTCTAAACCTTTGACCACAAACATCACAAGCAAATGGTTTCTGTCCAGTATGGATTCTAATGTGTTTGTTTAAAGTTGACTTCAATCTAAACCTTTGTCCACAACCATCACAAGCAAATGGTTTTTCGCCAGTGTGGACTCCTATGTGTCTGTTTAAATGTGACTTCACTCCAAACATTTTTCCACAAACATCACAAGCAAATGGTTTTAGTCCTGTGTGGATTCTTATGTGTTTTTTTAAATGTGACTTTAGACCAAACCTTTGTCCACAAACATCACAAGCAAATGGTTTCTGCCCTGTGTGAATTATCATGTGCGATTTTAAAGTGGACTTTACACCAAACCTTTGTCCACAAACATCACAAGCAAATGGTTTCATTCCTGTGTGGATTCTCATGTGTACTTTTAAAGTGGATTTTACTCCAAACCTTTGGCCACAAACATCACAAGCAAATGGTTTCTGTCCTGTGTGGATTCTCATGTGGACATTTAAAGTTGACTTTCGTAAAAAACTTTGTCCACAAACATCACAATCAAATGGTTTCTCTCCTATGTGGATTCTCATATGTTTGCTTAGATTATCTTTTCTGTAAAAATTTTGTCCACAGTCATCACAACTAAATGAATTCCGTCTTGACTGGAATTTTTTGTTAGAGCCTCCAGTTTTCTTCCCTATTAAACATTTCTTAATAACCAAACAACTCGAGGACTTTATACTTGAATGACCTGTCTTGTTTCTCTGAACAGACTCCTTGTGGAGAAATTGTTTCTCAAACTCAGATAAGCTGCAAGATTTGTTGACAGTGTTTACACCTGACTCAGGAGCCCTGCTCTCCTTCCAGTCTTTGACACTGTCTTCAGGTTCTGATCTAGAGTCCGATGATTCTTTAATCTGAGAGTCGGGATCATTTACATCATCATCATCATCATCATCCTCACTGACTTCAGTCTCTGAAGAGCTGGAATAATCTTCATTAGTATTTAGATATGGGTTTCTGGTATTGTCTGCTCCTCCACAATCTTCTCCTCTTGATGCATTCATCTGGTCAGTTGAGCTGCTGGTTGGAAGACCTCCATCTTCCACTTGGTGATGATGAAACTGAGAGAATAGAGGTGCGTCTTCATCATCCTCACTCTTCAAAAGAACTGCAGTGAAGGAGAACCTAGTGTCATCAGTCTCTTCCTTCACAATGAGCTGCTCTACATCCAGACTGATCCTCGGTTCCTCCTCTTCTTCCTTTATGTTTAGGGTCTCTGGGTCCTTCTGGTCCACACCAGAACCCCAGTCTTCAGGAGCTTCTTTAATCAGTACCGTCTGTTGAACATCTGCAGGGAACACTGAAACACATGAACAATAAGGACAGTTATAACATTATAATCACACAAACATCACTTGTGTTATCACTGAGTTCACTGATAAGCTCAAAACAACATCTAATGCTGGACGTCAGAAAAATGCCCAGAAACTAAATCTATTAAAAAAAACAGAAGCCATTATGGCTGACTCCCAGAAGATGGTAAAATGTGCTGGGAAGGATGTGCGGTATGGCAAAAATTCATATCCCGATATCTATTGTGATGGGTGGCGGTAACATATCATGATATGTTATTGGTATAAAACGTGCAATAGGAATGAAAAAAAAAACCCATAGATGTCCTTTTGCCATCATTTGTTTTGAAAACTCCTATACCACAAAATGCTGATGAAGATTCTAAGTTATCCAGGACATGATAAATTCAAAAAACGTTTAATACAAAAACAACTGGACTTTATTTGTAACAAAAGACGTTTCGCTCCTCATCCGAGGAGCTTTCTCAGTTCAAAGAGTGGAGAGTGTGGGGTTCAGGTTTTGAAGGCTGAGATAAGATACACACATACCTATGTAGATTGACAAATCCCACCTCACCTTAACAGTAGGGGTTTCTTAGGGTCTTTGTTAGTCTAATACAGTACACAGATGAGGCTCCTCTGTTCCCATCAGGTGTGAAAACTGGCTGGGAGTCAGTCCTACAGCTGCATTATAAATTTTTGAAAGTAGGAATCTGAGATCTCCCTCTCTGTTAAGAGATGGTTTTTCTCTCTTAACATATACAGCTTCCTTCACCAACATCTCAAACCATCTGTGTTCACGGTCCAAAATGTGTACATTCTGGTCCTCAAATGAGTGTCCCTTGTCCATGAGGTGGAGGTGAACAGCTGAGACTCTCCTGTTTTGAGCCATGTGTCTGTAAAGAGGCTGTTTAGTAGAGGTCTGGACAGTCCTCGCTGCACTGGACCACATACACTACACCACTCTGTTTGTGTATGGGTGTTTTGTCCTTAGGGTGGACCTGCCTCTGTCTGAGAGTCCTGGTGGGTTTGAAATGTACTGGGATGTTGCGTTTGTTGAAAATCCTTCTGAAATTCTCTGATACTCTAGCTACATAATGGATGACAATGTTTTTTTGTCTCTTCTCCTTTTTCTGTTTATTTGTGTTTTGTAGATTTCCTCGCTGACTTGACAAAAGCCCAGTTAGGATATCCACATGTTTGGAGAGATTTTTGGATGTGTTTCTGTTCCTTTTCCTTTCCTTCTGTCTTTGTGGGGACGCGTTTGGCCCAATGCTGTAAATTTCTGATGACAGAGAGTTTGTGTTCCAGTGGATGGTGAAAGTCAAACAGAAGATACTGGTCTGTGTGGGTTGGTTTTCTGTAAACTTCAATGTTGAGTCTGTCCTCTCTTTCCATGTGAACCAAACAGTTAAAAAAAGGCAGCTTGTTGTCGTTTGCATCCTCTCTTGTGAACTTGATGTTGTTGTCGACCGAGTTAATGTGTCTGGTGAACGCTTCTACTTCCTTGGCTTGGATTTTGACCTAGGTATCATCCACATATTGGAACCAATGTCTTGGCACTGTTCCATCATAGGAGTTTAGAGCTCTCTGTCCCACTTCCTCCATGTAGAGGTTGGCAACAATGGGTGACACTGAAGATCCCATGGCACAGCTGCTCTTCTGTCTGTAAAAACTGTCATTGAACTTGAAATAGATCCAGCAGGGTGCACATCTGGTCTGGGGTGAAGTTAGTCCTGTTGATTACCATACCCTACCATTTATTTATAGAGCACTTAAAACAGCGACAAGGCCAACCAAAGTGCTGTACAAACAACAGGCAACACATAGGCAACATACAAAATGATGTAAAAAACAGAAAATAGGCACACAATCTTTGCAGATAATAAATACTGTATAACAACCAAACACAAATCCTCAGGTGTTGAAAGCAACAGAATAGTAGTTTGTCTTTAGACAAGATTTGAAACCCGAGAGGGAAGGGGCCTGTCAGACGAGTAGAGATAACTCGTTCCAGAGTCTTGGGCCTGCTACAGAGAAGGCCCTGTCACCTCTGCATTTAAGACGAGATCCTGGAACTGTGAGAAGTAACTGGTCCGCAGACCTCAGAGAACGTGGTGGGACATACGGCTGTAGCAGATCAGTGAGATGGGGGGGGGAGACTGTTCAGGAATATGATTTTTTTTAATTTATATTATGGCACAGCCGCTAATGTTGTGGTACTCGAGACCGGTCTTGGTCTCAAGACCACTTTTTGATGGTCTTGGTGTTGTCTCGGTCTCAACCACATTTGGTCTTGGTCTTGTCTCGGTCTGGGACATTGAGGACTCAGGATTTTATTTCAAGCCCAGTCAAGACCACAAGTGTGGAAATATCACAAAATTGCCAGAACATTGTCCAGTTTATTTGTTAACATCTTTGTTTTTTCTTGGATACAAAATGTACTGCTTCAAATCCAAGCGATAATGTGACTCATTGCTAAGTACGGTACATGCTTTTTTTTTATACCACCCTCAGGCCCACTCCTGTTAACTTGTATGTGGTTCTATACCAACAGAACAATACAGACAACAGAACATAATGTCACAATCAGGAGTGAAAGTAAGCCGATACGGATAATCTATGAAAAGATTGGGCTCCAAGACTTGAGGTCTTGGTCTCAACTTGGTCTCGGACCCCAAAAGTCTTGGTCTTGTCTCGGTCTCGGTACACACTGGTCTTGGTATTGACTTGGTGTCGGGTTAGGTGGTCTTGACTACAACAATAATAGCCGCAATCTGGTTGCTAACTGAAAATAAATGAAATGTGAAAAAATTAATTAAAAATAAATGGATCTGTAACCATGGTGACATACATCCAAAACTAAAGAGATGTCTTCAGGAGTTATGTTTTAGGTATTTTGTTGTTTGTCCTTTAATGTTTAATACAAGTATCAGTGTTTATTCTCTATAAAGTTGGAAACAGCTACTGTAAAGAGATTAAAAATGCCAAACAACAAATAAAAATACATTGCTTGTGTGTCTTACAACCTCTAGTCTTTAGAAATTTTCATTCACATCTTTGATCGTTTCGTTACAGAAAACTTTAAATAAAACTTTAGAAATATATATATATATATATAATAAAAAATGTAAATTAAAATTTAAAAATTAAAACGTAAAAAAATTGATCAGGTTATCTTTTATGATGAAAATGCACGCAGGAGCTAAAGTACACCATGGAGGAGTGTTGGCTCAGAAATTTATAAAATATTCAGTCTTTTCCCTTTATACTGTATTACAGAAAACAAAATAACCCAATTCCACAGTCTTGACAAATTTAACACTATTTTTGACAGCTGGTTTTGGTCTCCTGACTGTTTCTAAGAAACAGACCAAAAATAAGAAACCACAAAAATAAGAAAACAAGTTGCACATTGTACTTGCTTCACTAAATGGACAGCTGACTGAACCAAAAGGACATACAGCCTTTAGTGATCATCAAATGCAGCTGATCACTTGGCATGATGATAAAATATTAAATTGTTAAACCAACAAAGATGCATATATGGACTTTGGACAAAAATAAATAAAAACTTAAACACAGACAGCAATTAAATTAAATGCAGGAGCTTATTTCCAAACCAAAACTTTATGTTCTTAACATTTAGAAAACTGGCTTACTTTCACTTGTTCTTAACTGTTCTCCTCTAGACATCTGCCTCTGGCTTGGTGGCACTTTTTACATATACACTAAAACGAATGGATGCCAGAAATAGTGCAGGGTACTTGGAGAGACTGCAGACATAACAAAATCTGAGGGCAAAGAGGCCAGCCACAAAAAGGGGTCCTTGGGGAGTACACTGGTGAGGAGGGAAGGCCAACAATGGCATATATTCACAGTCTGTTCAACCCACATGTTTCTAGTGGCCTCATTTTTTTTATGCAAGTAGAACAAAAAAAAAACCCAAACATTTAAGGCATCAAAACAACTTGGAACAACAAAAGTGTGGTGACTTGTTTGGACTCATATGGTCACCTGGATACCATATGCCAGTACCCTGCCTCTTACCCAGTGACTGCTAGAGATAGGCACCAGCTCCCCATAACCATGAACAAGAACCAGCAGGTAAAAAACAAGAAACCATGAATAGTAGCCAGTCCTTTTTATGTAGATAAACAATTATTTTATTTCTTGAACTTTCTGCCACGCACCAACTTCATTAACCAGCTCTACATAAAACCGCCTGAAACACTGACCTAGGCTTACATACATTTTCTCTCCTTTTGATGATGCAAGTACTTTTCATTAGCATACTTAGCAAATAAAAGACAATATAGCTGAAGCCATCTCCCATTAAATGATTAATTCTACAACCACAACTCATAAATATTTGCTTACACATCCTTAAGTCTTCTGATATGACATAATGAAAACATTGGATGAAAGCTTTAATTGTTACTAAGAAATGTATTCAGTGTGACATCTGCATAACAAAGAATTTGTTAAAATAAATAAACTATACTAACAATAAAAATTCCTTGCAAATTATAACCCTCCACACAAATGTTATCTTGCCACTTGCATTACTTTAGCTTCTGTCATCATATTTTATTTTTTAAATCAGACTGGCTGACAACTCAGATATGAACTAAAACAACAACAGGACAGAGCTGCAAGGGAAAAAAATTCATATGATTTTACAGTCACAAAGAAAATATACTGTACAACACTGTGCAAGTGAGCCATTAAAAAGGGGTACAGACATATTGTAAAAGCCAAGAGAACAACATTTTACTTGGAATCTAAGCAATGGTTTAAATAATTGTATAGGGATTTATTCTCAGCTGTTTCGGCTTAAGTATTAAGTTTTGATGCCGGTTATTACCGGGCTATTGCCAGCTGATTATCACTGCCAACTTAAAGCTGACTGTCTGAAAATATCACTAAAGAGTATGTGAAGAGTGTTTGACCCCCTAGACCCATTTGGGCATTTGTTATTATCTCTCCCTGACCCAGGAATGTTCATAACATCAATATAAATATTAATGTCAATGGTCAATGCAGGACTACTGTATTTAACTAAGAAACAAAGTGTTTATTAACCCAAGGGCACATTAGGTTCAGATCTTCATGGATAGAATAGAAAAAACACATCAATATAAAATTATATATACATGTAGTAGAATAACCAAACCATCAGTAGAATACAGAATAATGTAGCCTAAAAATGCCTGCACAAAATCTAACTGTGATTCATCTTACAGAAATGACACGTTCCAAAACATCAGAGAACTAAAATAATAAACCAGCATATCCACCCCCTTTCTCTTGAATACAATAACGCCCAGAGAAAAAAATCCCACATGAAGAAAAAAAACAAAAAAAAACAATAATCTGCATTATTTCACTCTACATTCTAACAATAAAAAAGGGGGAAATCGTGTTATATGTGGAGTAGGAGACGTCTGCTCCTCTAATTCCACATCCAGGTCAACAAGGTAGGTAATAAAACGTTTCTGAGTCATATACTGTACTAAATATTTTAGAAACATACTATTTATGCACCGTAACAAATGTTAGCCAGTAGGCAAAACTTTCTCACTCCCTGTCACAAACCATGTAATTAGGTACAACATGTTTTTACAGCCGATATCTAAAGTGAAGTAGACACCAGTACATAAATCACAGTATGTTGGTATGTGTCCTGGAATGCCTCTCCCTGCTAAGTAAATATAGACAACTAAACATGTTATCAGATGTGCAAAAACTGTTCTACAGAAAGTAAGTACTTAACTAAAATGCCTGAAGAAGATGAATAAAGTTGTGCCTGGGTGGTAAAAGTATTTTTTGGAAGCCTATCTGCTCTTTTATCATTTAAAGGTAACTTGTTTAAGTGATCAAAATCTCATATCATCTTTAAACTAATGCAGCCTCACACAGAAAAATATAGAAAATAATTACTGTATTTTTGGGCCTATAAGTTGCAATTTTTGCATAATTTACATGCCTTGCGACTTACGGTATATGCCGAAGCAATTTATTTATGGATTTTTTTCCCAATGTTTATGAACCAATTTTTGGCTGAAATATGACCGTTTTCATTCATTCTGACATGGAAAATGTCGAACACTACCATTTTCAGCCACTAGATGGAACTCGAGCAGTATGGCATGCCGTTGTGTCATGTAATAGGTAAAAGTGACTATTAATGACAAAATCGGATTACCAAAGCAAGCCACATTCGTCCAGCTTGCCTGAAGCAACCGTCAAATCAGCTTCATTTCGCTGGGCCGCCCCGGCAAAATGCAGCTAATTTGACCATTGAAGTGCATTTATTAAGTAAAAGTTCAACTGACACCCTTGCTATAATGTCAAGCAAACAAATAATTGTTTTAGGTGCTTATCTTGTTACATTTCGAAGAAATGCACAACGTTCTTCCTTCCTGATTTCCTCCCTGTCTGCGTGCTCATGGAGCACCGATGAAGCATATACTTTTGAAATACAGTTGATTTGACCATCAAAATGCATTTCTTGAGAACAAGTTAGACTGAGACACACCTTCACTATAATTTTGAGCAAACAAATAATTGTTTTTAAGTGCTAATCTTGTTAAATTGTTGGAACAAATAACAAATGCAGTTGATCAAAAGAAGAGTTGTATTAGTATTTATGTTGATTTAAGGAAGGCATTTGAT
>JARVJN010000254.1:23060289-23070380 GCA_031763805.1 Argolebias nigripinnis
CCTCCCTACTTAGGCTGCTACCCCCGCGACCCGACCCCGGATAAGCGGAAGAAAATGGATGGATGGATGGATGGATACATTTCCATGGAAAGGCACAGTGCTAATCACTTTAGCTTTTACTGTGACATTTTTAATGTTAAATTGGCACGTTATGTACAAAAAGCCAGTCAATAAGTTTCAAGATGTTCTCAAAGCATCATACCCCTTGAATTTAATGATACTGTGAAGTGCCTGAATAGTTAGCACAATAGCTAATAGACATTAGCTTGTCAGTCCGGTCTAAAACCTCTACACTATTTGTTCACGGAGCTATCTGCAACGTATGAATAGTTCAAAACTTTTCCACTTAGACTTTTAATCATTCACTTTAAGTGTGACGAATGATAAAAACAATGTATGCATGCTTGACCAAGAGAGGAGGAAACATTAACAAAACGGTGAGTCACAATCTAAATAAGTTTGCAGAGTTTCGCTGGGTTATCGTCAACAAATGAAAACAAAATGCAGGATTTTTTTTCTTTCATGACAACACAAAGCGTTCTGTCCAAAAGTGATTCTTTAACTTGACTGATAATTGTAGCTAATGCTTTTCATAGCCACAAGTTTATCACAACATTGACATTGAGAAAGTAAAACTGGGCTTTAACAGTACAACAGAGATTCAAAAGGACATTTAAGGATAATTCCAGGACCGTGCACATCACTGTTTCAAACTTCAGTTGTGATTTGTCTTCATATCCGAAAACATGGGGGGAGGACTTCACTTCAGCAAAGCCTGATAACACTGGAAAGTCAGTCCAGTACAAACAAACCAACCATTTTAAACAATTTAAACCTATTTTCTGATGTAATTAATATGTGATTTACATTAAGTTGATCCTAAAATCCCTCGAACCATCTGGCTTTCATAAATCGTCCACTTGTAATTGCAATAATTGTGGCATTTATATTCTGGGTCACTGGTTCAGTGATAAATTCAGTCAATGTTTATTCCTAACCAGCTTTCTCCAGTATATAAAGCCTCTGTGGTATTTTATTGAGATTTTCTTGGCCATGTGTGAGAAGATAACCCTAGGCAATCTGTCTCAGAGCATATGATTCACATGGCGCAGAGAGGTGCTTTGGAATCTGAACCATTGTCTGGGAATGCATGGTGTCTCACTTTTCTTTACCAAATGAAAACTTGACATCTTGAACCTACGGGTCTTTTCCTTACGTTGATGTAACATTTCTTCCCGCTGTTTCATCTCCTCCGTGACAGCCAAAGACGGCACAGAGTTGACACAATTTAGTGGAGGATTGTGTCTGATCGCAAGATCCCAGTCATTAATGACAATCTGTCTGAAGTATTCAAGGCTGCATTTCATTTTGCATTCATCTTGGCTTCTCAGGTTTGCCCATAAAAACCATCAGCTCGGTGAATTTTTCCCTTATTTGAGCTGAAGCTTCAGAAATTTGTTTTGGAAGAGGCGGTGTGAGCAGAAAGCAGATGGCACTGAGGCTAAGCTGAACCTCTAATGCATTTGGCTAGCTCATATGTTGCATACAGCATTCGTTTGCAGCTGAGGAGCTTGGCCTTGACAGCAGAATCTGTTGTGGTTTGTATCCGCAATGACAAATCAAGAAAGAAGCTTGGCTGCTAGGCATGGTTAAACCCTATAAAATTAAAAATAAGCACTGAAGTTAATTCTTAGCCAACTAGCCCTGTATCTCTTTATATTACAGCAGTGCAAACAGCCCAGCTGTTGCTAAAGCTGTTGTGATCCGAGCAGAAGAGTGAGAAAGAGACTTGAGTTCATTTATACCAGATGTTTTACAGCATTCTAAGAAATAATCATTTAAATAATGGTAAAGTAGAAAAAAAAAAACACAGGAAATGTTTAGAAGTGTGAAAATAAATGTTGTATTTGTCTTAACTGTAAATAATTAACTACAGGTCACAATATATGAGTGATCATTAAAGGACAGGAAAAAAAGTAAACATTCAAATAAGTTGTTCTTAAATGAACTTGTCTACAAAATTTGGGATTTTTACAATGGAATTTATTTTACAAATACGCAAATGTAAATCCAATGAGCTAGCGTAAGCAGCAGCTAACCAAAATTAGCTAACATTATTTGCTCTGTTTTCAAAATATTTTAAGTTAAAAACTTTTTGTCTCACTTTTTATAGTTTGCAGTATAATTCTATTTTGCAAAACAATATTTTCTGTTGTTTGCGCACAAGTGCTTTTGGTGGGAAACACTTTACAAAGTGGATATTAATCACTGGTTCAGGTTTGTGACTCAGTTATGGCTTTCTTCTGCCGCCCCACCCACCACGGGTGAGGGAGGGGTCAGCAGCGAATGGCCCCGCCCCCTCCCTCCAGCCACAGCATCTGAGTCTGGAGACCCAGCAGAACATTCAGTCTGTTCGTCACGGTTCTGTCCGATTCGGTCCGTTGTTCATCCCTCCGTGGGATTAGAGCATGACTACAGTGGACTGGAACCAGGTCCGGTGGATATTTTTAAAAGCACCATTATTATTATTATTATTATTATTATTGACGTCGGCGTTGTCGGCGTTGTCGTCATTGTCTGCGTCGGCGGCGGCATCGTCGGCGGCGTTTGTAACCCGTCGTTGTTGTTTTAAGAAACGGTAGCACAGCAGAATACTTTATGCATGTTCACTATTGCTCTGTTAAAGCCATCTGTTAGCCATGTTTACTTTTTTTTTAAGTCGGTCCTAATTAATTGAGCTACAAATCCTAATTTGTATTAAACTTCAACTCCTGCAGATGTGTTCAAAGATGAAGCGAGCTACAGTTCTATCAGAAAAGTACTTAGGGATGCTAACCAAGATATAAAAATATACAAGGACAAATGAGCATGTTTTGCTGTTGAGAGTCGAAGCCAGCAGGACTCTGTTTATCGCAGCTGCCTTGTATTTGTGGAACCAGAGTTTCTGCACTCCGGATGTGGGGCTTGAAGTCCCTCCTGCTAGCTGCCCACAGTCATGGAGAGCTTATGGGGGTGCTAATTCAGTGTAAACTTTGGCTTTTTATTTTACATTCATGTAGGAATATTGCCACCTAGTGGCCTGAAATTGGTAATTCAACATTTTTTGCTATAATTAAAAAAAAAAAATCCAAACATAGAAAACAATACAGGTACTCCTTGACTTACGGCGCCCTCGACTTACGACAATCCAGACTTACGAACGCGCATACAAACGTACTGTTGTACAGTAAATACTGTACAGGTATGTGTTTTTAGATGAATGTGTTGGTACACTGTGTTAGCTAACCATTTGTAAATAAAGTTCTGTGCATGTTTATGGACCAGTATGTACGCTTGTTCAGTCTTACGTCGATAAACGGGTGTGCGGCGCCGCGTTAGCATACATTTTCCGACTTACGGCAAAAATCCAGACTTACGAACGACACGTGCAATGAGTTCCGACTTACCTCAAAATCGGGTTATGGTTAACACATTACAGTATATACAGTATATACATTTATATAAATCTATATATATATACAGTATATATATATAGCATATATATATATATATATATTTTTTTTTTTTTTTTTACTGTTTGCTTCCATAAAGCAAGACATTTTTCAAGTGGTCATGATTTTTTATCTTTCTTGAAAGTCTTTAAAACAATTCTTTAGACTCTTTTTTTCATTAATTTTCTGTCCACTCCTTGTGGTTGACTCCTAAAAAAAGAAATAAAAACAGTAAAGAGAACAAAAAAAGCACTTTAAAACTCAGTCAAGCAATTGTGCCGATCGTCTTAAAGGGCGACAGAAAAGAGAGGCAGACAGCAAGTGTGAGACATTGAAAGAAACGATGGAGAAAGACAGAGCCAGTGCTAACACAGGGGGAGAGATAAAAGGACGAGAAAGAGGCAGAGAGAAAGAGACGAGAGATCAAGTGTCAGGTCCACTGTGGTCCATTTTGCCCAGAGACAGCTGCAGCCACAACTGACAAATCCAGAGGGGCCCCTTCCTCTATAGGCACTGGGAAAGCACCGAGAATTATCCAGCGTCTCAGCTCTCCGCTCCTTGGGGAAGTGCTCTCTCCGTCTTTCTTTAGCTATCAGGAAAGGCGAGGAGAGGAGGAGGTCACGTCCTGTCCACTGCATCCACTGATACCCCTGTCCCATGTTTACCATCGCTGTGCCACCACTCTCCTAAAACAAGGTAAATCCTGGAGACTCGGGGGTGCCACAGTCTTCCTCCCATGCCTCCCCTTCTACTTCCATATGCCGTCTCATAATGATTTGTATATGTGTGTTAAAGGGATGTGAAAGAGAGGTGGGGGGAGAAAGTGTGAACATCTGTGATGATAATACAACCGTGTCATTAAGGCTCTCTAACATCTGTATGTGTGTTACCTTTGGTTTTTAAATAAGCTTGTCACAGTTCAAAGGAGGCCAAATCCCGGTACCTGCTGTGTCTGTAAAATAAGGAGCACTAAGCAAAATGAGCATGGGTTACTGTTGAAGAAAAAACACAGGGCAGGCCGGCAGCGAAGCAAGAGGCTACAAGGTGAATGTGTTACTTGGAAGTGCATGTGGGGGGAGAGGCAGTAGCTAAAAAGTGGGAACGTTGGAAGGTTTTGATGTTTGGGAAAAGAGTGCAGCAGGGGAGCGCATCGTAATGTATCTATTGAAGTTCAGGCCTCTGTGTTTGATACAGTACATCTGTACTCCATTTCCCTCTTTTCCCCCAGCTGTACACTCTCACGTGTGCAGAAACCCAAGACCATAAATCCCCTCACTTTCTTTCTCTCCTTTGCATCCATCCCCTCTTAGCATCCAGGTTTTCCTTTCTTATACTACACATTTATCACCCTCAGCCAGAGGCAAAGGTGGACAACGGTTTCCCCCCCATGTCATGTGTTTGTTTGTAGTGTTAGTGGACTATCTCTTGAATCTATTAATAATTTAAATTAACTTTTCAGAAACTAATCATTGGACAAACATTTGCAACTACTTATATTTAAAAGTTAATACTTTTCAAGATGGTCACTAGTAAGCAATCTTGCCAAAACACAAAAAAAATTACTAAAACCATTGAGCTTTAGCATGGTAGTAGCTGAAACTGACCCCCACCTTAAGTTCTGGGTAACTGATCGCACAAGATCTGTGGTTACAACCGGAATCAACTCTGTTTGTCACCAAAATATCTCATAAACCACTGAGTAGATGTTCATAAAACTTACGAGTAATCCCTGTCCATGAAACGTACATGATGAGTAATCACTGCGCGCACATCTGCGACTGATTAACTTTTGGACTTAACCCTGTTTAAGATGGCGGCCACAGCGTTTCAACCCTAGCTTACGCAAAAATGGTCAACCTTAGTGAATTTCATCGATACTAAGATAAAAAATTTAGCGACGTAGTTGCTGAGTCATTCACAATACATATTCCAAGTGCTAAAAGATCATGCAAGATATTGCAATACCACAAGATTGCGCATTATAACATTAATGTCTTGAGTCTAAAGTCTGGCATGAAGCGCAGTGGGCAATACGCATTCCTTCTGTTTGTGGTATCAATCACCTTTGTTGTCTGGTTTTGACTTAGCGTTGTGTTGAACTTTGCTCCAACGTCTGTCCCAGAATGCTGACTTTGCTGTAGTCTCTCAGCTCAGACAGACACTGTGCCGTAAAAAGCATTAATGAATTGATTTCCTCTTGGTAAGAGGGGTCATGTGACATGTCTTCCGCCCTGGTTTCTGAAACCCTTTCCTCACACACTGCTCTACGTCCTCTTCCGCCCACACACACGCACCTCTTACCCTAAAATCTCTGCGCCTCCACCGCCACTCTGCGATGTGAGAGAATGGAAGTATCAGTTGGCCCCATCATGTCCACTAGGGTGTGGGTGCGCAGTAAATGAAATATGGTAGCTGTCGCATTAGGAAATCTATTGAAGTTAATGAGGGCCGGTGTTCTCTGCGGAGCCACATCTGCTGCTGGTTAGGCGCCAACAGCCCTCTATCCAGACACCACTATGGGGACTGCGGTGGAGAACAGCAGTGTTGGGAGGGGGGTTATATTGATGGGGAAACTGGACCTGAGGTATTGAGTGGTACTGGCCAGCAGTTGGCTGGAGAGAGTGGCAAGGAAGCTGGATGGCTTGAGTTCTTGACCTCTTTGGTAATTTGTGATTGTGGCTGGACGGTGCATCGAGTAACGGATACTGAGTTGTTATCGGAGCGATCAGCTGGCTTAGCTGTAGTAAAGCCCCACAAACTAGCAATTACACACCCACAACATATCAGTATACCAAGTGTGAATCATTCAGGATGTATGTTTGAATTATAAGCTGGCTGGTTTCTTTACAGCCCTCAAAATGTCACCACTCAATAATTAAAGTGTCCTGTATTATCGCTTGGAAATGGGCTGTGAAGCAGATCTTTGTAATTTGGAACTGTGGGCTATTGCAGGGTAATGGTGCATGATTCTGAGATGGCAGATCAGATAGAACAACACGAGGCTCTGCCATACATTTTAGGTTTTATTGTACACTCCCTTTATATTAGCTGACCTTAGGTGTGTGGGCTGGGGAGTGATGGTGACAACTAAATGATAAAGACAAGACAAGTAAACTTAGCATGACAGGCTTGACCATTACATAGACAGTAGTCGGTGAGCTTAAAGAGTTTTGTCAGAGAGAGCCAGACACAGCTGGGTCAAAAGTTTAATGATGGCGTTTGTGTGAAACATGACAAATGGGCAGCGTATTGACATGCAGACAAACGGCCCATAGCTGCCCCAAATGGCCGGTCACAGCTTTTTTAACACAAACTTTGAGTGCTTTGGACTGATGACTTTGGGCAGCTCAGATGAGGCCCTGAGCCTGTGTGGAATTTACTGGCTGCTGAAGAATTTGTTTTTTAAATCATGGGTCACATATTGTCTAATCGGTTTTTACCTTTTTTAAAAACTGCCTGAAGTTCCAGACGGTGCTGCGTTAAGACGAGGTCAAAGAGTGTTTGGTAAGCTGTCAGTCACAAAATCGTAAGCTATGATGCTTTTCTGCATCCGAGCACTTTTCTGGAGTAGGCTTTATTGAGAAGAAAAATAATGCCTTGCTTCAGTTTATAGCTTAAAGGATAGTTCAGACCTTTTGTAGTGGACTTCTGTGAAAAGGTTATGTACAAATGATATAATTCCTGTTGTAGGTAACTATTTGAAAAACCTAAATTTGAAGAAATGGAGTTTGATTCCGACCTAATTGAAGCAGCAGCAGCTAGTTGAGGCACAAACACCTGAAGCATTTCTGAAAAGAACATGAATTTTTTTATGACATAACCATGTAAGGCAAAACTGGGGATGATGTAATGGTTTATGAAATAGTGTATGGACAGATGTGATATTTTTGAGATTAGACTTCGTTAAAAAAAAATCAGCCATCCACTTTGATTCTGGCCCCTCAGACTTTCCATTATCGCTTCAATTTGTTCATATTTAAGATTAGTTTCTCCAACAGGAGGTCATTGAAAGTGCTATATACAGCAGGTATTAGCTGTTCATATTGTTACATTAAATCCTACTTCTCAAGATTGAAACTTAGTTGTTTTTACTCTCATTTTAAATTGTCTTTTATTCATGTAGCAGATGAGGATTCTTGTGTGAGGTGTAATAATCAATGTTTGTGCACTAACTAAGCTCCCCTCACTCCTCTGCACAACTTTATTAAGTAGTTTAGTCATTATGTTTAATTTTTATTTCTAAAAATGTTCAACTTATTTTTCATATCTCTATGATTTACATTTACCACTGAATTTAGTTTATTCGCTTGTTATAATCAAGACCAACTTGTGTGGAAATTTGTGATGTTGATCAATATGAGCAAATCTTAATTTACATACAATAAACTCCTTTCCTCAAAAGTACCGGCACATAAAAGGCACCCATAGTGTTGCCCCTGTCTAAGAATAAAAAAGGTTTAAAAAATAGATTTTAGCCTTTTGTCAGATAAATAACCCAGGGGGGTCTGTATATCTGAGGTGTCTGATCATTTATTAGCCTCGGTTCAGATCAGAAAGAGTCTCGGCCGTCTCATTCATCTTTATCGTGTTTTGTAAGCGTCATGGACTGTGTTTGTTTCACGCCATTCGTCAGTATCTCAGAGGGCTTCTTCACTCATTCGTCTTCAGCTGAGGGGGCATTCTTTGTGTCCATTTCAGGTCATTAGTGGTCAGCATGCATAATAGATGAATAGGGTGGGTCACCATCAGGATAAACCGAACCATTCCTTTGTCTAAAACTAAGTGTGGTAGAGTGGAAAATTATTTATCTAAAACAGAAATAATCTGCAGCACAACATAATGAAAGAAATAGTGGAAATTAAGACACATCAGTCACAGTTTATTCTGTATGCATCAGCAATGAGTGCATAATTTACAATTAGTGAGCCACAGTTAGTCATTCACATGCAACACGACTATTTATTATAGCACAATATTTTTTATTTGATACTTTGGAAATACCTGATAGGGTTCATTCTTGTTTGGCTGGAAGCAAAATATTTCTCGTACCACTGGACAGATTTTACTAAAACTTTCAAAAGTAATAATTAAATGTAGGTTCACTTTTTTAAGTTTTTAAGTCCCAGTTTAATATGACCACAACAGCTAATCAATGTTAGCAATGCAAAGAAGGCTATGACTCAGTCAGTTTTGTGGATTTTGAGCTAAAATATTAATGTGGTAGTAGCTGAGATATGTCCACAACACATACTTTGAGTGTGACATCTCAACATATATGTTTAAAATTCATAATCTTGAGAACAAGTTTGATTTTAAGATTTGATTAAAATAGCTACAACTACATCATTCTCATCAGAAGATGATCTGAGACCTTCAGGGGTCTGCAACCTGCGGCTCTTTGGTCCCTCTGCAGCGGCTTTTTCAAGCTTTGAATAAAACTGACATAAAAATGAATTTTAAAGGTTATACCCACAACAGAAAAGGGCTAGTTTGAGCAGTTTTCCTGTCATTGTCTTTGCTAATCTGTGAATACTAATACCATATTTTTTTGCGGTATAATTCACACCTTTTTGCATAAGTTTGCAAGTTCTGCAACTTATTCACCAAAGCAACCACTATACGTTTACCCCCATATTTATAAAACAATTTTTGGCTGAGATCTGATATTCATTCATTTTGACAGGGAAAATATTGAATGCTACCATTTTCAGCCGCTAGAAGGCGCTCGACTTATTTGGCAAGCCAAGTGTCCCATTAATAGGTAAAAGTGGCTATTAATGCAACACTTGGCTTGCCATACCAAGCCACCTTTGTCTCACTCCGGAACTCCTGGAGCAAACGTCAAATCAGCTGCATTTCACCACGCCGCACAGGCGAAATGCAGCTGATTTGACTGTTAAAGTGTATTTATTAAGGAAAAGTTCAGCTGAAAGAAACACACCTTTACTATAATGTTGAACAAACAAATAATTGTTTTAAAGTGTTAATCTTGTTAAATTCTTGTTAAAGTCCTCCCGTGCATGCTCCCACAGCCACCATTAGGCAGCCAATCAATTTTTGGCAGAACACTGTCCCACATTTCCGGGTTGTCAGCGGATACACATAATAGATGTGACTTATACAATGAAGCAACATACTTGTTTATTTCCACTTTATTAGACATATTTGAACTGATGCAACTTGTACGGCGGCAAGTACGGTACTAATACGAATACAGGTAGTCCTCGGGTTATGACAGTCTCGAGTTACGACGTTTTGTGGATATGGCGCATCTCCCATAAAAAAAAAAAATTATTTTGAAAAGCCGAGTTACGCAGTTTCCGGTTTTACTTTGTAAACGTAGCGGCGGAGGAATACTGCACTGTACTCGCTAAAAAAGCTAAGTCTGGTCCTCTGGACATTCAAAAAACAAAACAAAACTGTACTGTGAACGTGTTTTTACGTCGTAAATGAATAGAGAATACGGCCGATGGACGGAGGAATACGGCGTCCCCAGCTTCCCAGTAGGCCATAACTCTTTCTTCACTTCATTATGGCTCCCAAATGTATGTGTTTTTTTATAATTATGTAGGGTACTGTGTTAGGATAGGCTAAGTGCTT
>JARVJN010000254.1:23242124-23258104 GCA_031763805.1 Argolebias nigripinnis
ACTCTCTGTAAAGCTTTTCTTTCTGCAGCTGTGCAGCCTCCATGCCACACGTTGATGCTGGAGCACAGGATGCTCTCTAGTGCACACCTGTAGAAGGAGGTGAGGACTGAGCTTCTCAGACCAGTTCGTCTCAGCCGTCTGATGAAGTAGAGTCTCTGATGACCTTTCTTGATCAAGACGGTGGTTTTGTTGCTCCAGCTGAGGTTATCGTTCATGTGTACACCCAAGTACTTGTAGCTTGAGGCAATGTCAGTGTTGTGAATCAAGTGGTCCATGGTGGTGGTGGGGTTATGGTATGGGCAGGCGTATGTTTTGGACAACGAACACAGGTGTATATTGTTTATACATTTTTTAATGGACAAATATCCCGTGACCTGTTTTTGAGGTCCATCGTTGTATTGTTCATCTATGACCTTCATGTTGCAGCAGGATAATTTTCATTCAACCTTTATTTAAACAGATAAGTCACAATGAGCCTCGAAGACTCGTTTACAAGTGTTGGACAGACAAAAGTGGTGAAAAATGACATTGAATGTCACGTTGTTGTTTCCTAATCATAAAGCGCCAGCAGAAAACAAGGTGTCTGTATTAAAAAGGCAGATGGGAGATCAAATTTGTCCTTGGGTGTCCTGAAAGGCACTTTTAAATAAAATTATGATTATTATTATCAAATCTAGTTTAAAAAGCAACTTTTTTCATTGGATTTCAGCTTCACAACAGATGGTGGCGTCTTTGTCACACATTTTAACTCACCATTCACCACATTATGACCTTACTTGCAAGTATCACTGAGTGTCACTCAGTCCTCTCTGGTCTTCCTTTTATGTGAACTAATTTTGGCTGTCACCAGCAAACTGGTTGTTCCAATATGAAAATATGTTTCTTATAAGACTGAGTTTGTTGTACCTCCTCAGACTGAAGAAGTCTTTTGGATAAAATATGAAACGTTTCAATAAAGAAGAATCTGTCCAGAGGACCTGACTCAATCTTGTTAGATAAGGGCTCATATATTAACTATTCCCTGCAAATTCATATTTTTCCACATACTGTACAGTATTTGTAAATCCTTGAGTTTCTGCACTGAGAAATTGTTGCATAATTTTGTTGTGTTGCTACCTAATATCATCTGATGCAGGCAACCTGTCTACTTGAATAATACAGAGAATATACATGCATCATCTGCTGAATGACTTTACTGACAATGAAGACAATCCATGCTGTTTTTCTTCCAGTGTGAAGAGCTGATGACTGGTGGTGCACATCCCGAGCCTTATAACTCATAACAGGATGTTTATCTGCATCACTTACTCCCCATATTAGCAGAGTGCACTCACATAGAGGTAAGCACACATGCCATGCACGAACAACTGAGGTTTCCTCTGTGTCGTCACTTTAGCGCTTTGCTCACTGACACCATAAACAAGTCACGCGGTAAATTTTTAATCAGGCAACATAAGACTGGACACAATACGTTTCACACAGTGAAACTTCAAACACAGGTTGTTTTTAATGCATATGTTACAATAAGATGATCTAGAGATTAAAAAAAACTGCAGAAAATACTTTGTAAAATTACGCTTATTAAAATTTAGATTAAAATTAGCAACTGAATAAATTAACAACGACGTAGACGTTAAATCAATCGAGCCACTTTGCTCAGGCCATGCTGCCAAAGTCTTGACTCTTTGAGGTCCCTGTAGAATATATATAGGCAATCTATGATTGAGATAAGGCTTTACTTCAAATAGGACTGTGACAGACAAATGCTGAGTTGGCCTCTAAGGATCATTTGTTTGGATTGGCAAGTCAGCCTTAAGTCTCTGATACGCATCCTGACTCCAGCTTGATGCTTGTTGGTCGCAGGCACACAGGACTGCCATGATGCAGCTGAGCGTCAGCACACTCCTTCGCTGATCTGATGCTCAGCTCAGTTTTCCCCCTGGCACCGTCTTGCAGGCTTGAGACACGAGTCTCTATCTTTTGTATCAGGTCGATGATATTGCCCTTGTCCATCTTAACCTCTGCAGCCATGACTTCAAGCTGCTCTGCGGCTTCACTCAGATCAAACCTCTCTATCTCAGAGTTGATCCGATGTAGCTCCTCTGGTGAGAGCCTGCGGGATGCTGAGGGGGAAAGGGGGCAGAAGCCTTGGAGGTGCACTTGTAAACTGCAATAGTGGAGATAGGCACAGGGGCAGCAAGGACAGCGGTGGGAGCGCTCGCCTGTGTGTAGACGTTTGTGGAGCTTCAGGTGGATGAATTGAGTAAACCGAGCTGGGCAGAGCTTGCATTGGTAGGGCCTCTCACCCGAGTGTAGCCGCTGGTGGGTTTTCAAATTGCTGGTGCTGCTAAATCTCTTATGGCACACCTGTTTTAGAATAAGGCAGAGGGTAATACATATAATAAATACCACTGTGTCAAAATGAAAGATTTAATATATGCATCTGTAATTCTATGTTTTTATGCTAAGTTAAGTTAATTGCTGCAAAATTAATTAAATATTTATAGGTAAAGCTCATATTCTGAAGGGAAATCACATGCAATACTTTTGAGTTGTGGATATCTTACTTTTTAGTAGGCAGCAGTCAAAGTGATTTCAGTCTGCAGAAATAAAAAGTTTTCACAAGGAAGTCAAGCTAAATGCTACATAGAGAAGGCTAAAGTATAAGTGTATTTCCATCATTTAAAACCACTAAAATCTCATTAATATTACAGGATTTCAAAGGAAAGCTCTATTATACATTTTTACGTGTCGGTTTAGTATCAAATGGTTATATAGACTTTAATGGTAATTTTAATGCAAAACACTAGTTGGAAAATAGATTGTTTTAAGCAAGACTTTAACTATCTGATGCAAAAGTACGGTATTCAAGTGTCAAAATCTTTAGCAAAGTATCTGTTTGAATGTCAAAATTTGGGAAGGTGTGAATTGTTTGACGTATTGAAAAGTTTCTTTTAAATAGGGATGTTTGCTGAATAATGGTTGGACTTGACTCAGAAGTTTGAGATTTTCTTTGACCTATTTCTTCAAACTGAAAAGCACTTAGGATGCTGTCTGCTGCTGTCTAAACCAATTCTTTAGAAATGCTTCATGCAATATTCTTCAGAAAATCTGATCTATACCTTTACCATACAATTCCAAACTGTGTACTGTTCTATAAAAGGTGTAGCCTAACCTTGCACTCATGGGGCTTCTCTCCTGTGTGGACCAAGTAGTGTTTTTGCAGGTGTGCCAGCTGAGTGAAGTCCTTGTTGCAGGTTTGACACCTGAAGGGACGCTCACCACTGTGCACTCGCAGATGGACCTGATAGAATATTACAAACCAGTAGTCACTTTTTTTTTTACTCAGTATACCAATTCTCACAGTATTCTCACAGTTTAATTACAGTGAGAAGTTTTGATATGGTGATGATGTACTAACCTTGAGATTGGACAGCTGCCCAAAGACCTTTCCACAAATGTTGCACTCATATCGAATCTTTCCATTCTGCCTGGTGAGAGGGTAAGACAAAGTCTGATAGCCAATAAACTGCCCTTCTCTCTTTGTCCGTCTGAGGTCCAGTGCATCTTCAGTATTGCCCTGAGTGGTAGAGGTAGATATGGAAGAAGGATAGTTCGAAGAGGCGGTCATGCTCAAAGGTGGTGAACATGACCCAGGTGCAGAACAAGATGCTCTGTGGACTTTATGGTCAATGAGTAGAGAGCTGGCCTTGGTAGTAGTGAGGTCTGTGTGAACATTACTGCGAGAAGAGTGTTTGAAGTCTCTGAAGTCATTTGAGGAATTTTTGAGGTAGTTTGTCTTTTGTGGACTGAGGTCACTGTTGTCGTTGTGCTCACTAATTGGCGAAAGAAAGAGGTCTTGTTTGGAAATAAATGGTGCAAGTGACAAATCTTTGTATCCACCTGCCGAAGGATGTAAGAAGTGTGCATAGTTGTCAAAAGGCAGAAAATTGGATGACATGGACAAGTGTGGCTTAAGTTGATTGCCATAGAAAGGATATGAATGTGGTAGAAGGCCAAGTGGGTACTGGGGCAGCAGATAAGGATGCCTAAGAGTAGCATGGACCTGATTGGGCATAGAGGCTTCTTGATAAGGTTTGGTTTTGACAGGGTCTTGATTGTGCTGACAGGTAAGGTGCAGGCTGGTGGGAGTAGAACCATTTAGTGCTGGACTTTTGGCAACTGCTGAGCTGCAGGATTGCAGAGATGCCAAAGAAGCATATCTGTGGCCATGGATAGAATCTGAGTTGGGTTGGATTGGGTAAAAGACACTGGGACATGAGGGGAAAGCTGCTGAGATGGTTTGATTTATGGGATTGTCTAGAGGTTTTAAGCATTTAGATTTGGGGGGCTCATCTCGGAGTATCTCAGAAACACTGTGCCCTCTTTTCTCTTTTGTCTTCTCAGAAGGCAGACTCTCTTCTGTCAGAAACATAGACAAGGAAGAGATCACATTAGAGAGAGGTACAACCATTTTATATACACTACAATTCCACTCAGTGACGCATACAACTGCAACAATATGTAATCATCCTCACATTCTTTCATTCATTATATTTATATGTTTAAAAATACAAGGTTTTACTAAGGTGATTGTTTTAGCTTTAAGCATAACATGTGTATCAGGTTTCTAAGATCTTTGAACTCTGTGAAATTGGACACCAGACGTGAAACAATGTGATCTGGACAGAGATAGCATTAACCAGTAAGTATGATATGTTATCTACTGGTACATTTAAAGCGCTGGTCATTCGTGAGTGCATTTTCTTTAGAAGTGGAGCTGGATACACAGGAAACAGGATACAAAAGACACGTTTTCATCCTAAAGTGACTGATGTACAAGTGATTTCACCCAGACATGAACAGTCATAAAGAATGCTTGATGGTGGGGCAGATAAACTTGCCTCAAATTATCAATTAACATAGAAACCTATAAATTTCCCAGTAAATTCTACACACAGTTTAAGAATACAACATCTGAATTCAAAGCAGTATCTTATGTGATGTGAGCAAGTGAACACTTGTGATGTCTTGAGGACTGGCTTGCGGTACTTTAGACTAGATGTGACAGAGGAAGACAAAATACTGCCTGTATAATAATCCCTGTGTATTTAACCTACTTTTGGACACAGCTAACATCAACCCACATGCAATAGAGCAAGTCTTATCTTTTGTTCACTCCCTTCTTTTACACAGCCCCTCACCCCCACATCTCCAAAGAGCCCAGCTCTTAGCAAACAAACAACCATCACTGAGCAAGATATCAATCTTTCAGCAGGTCACCTTGTCAGGAAGTTAGAGTACCGGTAGTCACTGGAAGACTTCCTTCGTCTTTTCCTCTTTTAAGAGCAAAACAAATAAGGGGAGTCATGCCAAAATAACATTAGTACCTCCAAAAGCTACCTCTGTGTGATCATGATATTTTGCACTTGGTACCGGGATATTTGGTAGTTGTTTTTTTTTGTCTCCATGAATGAAAGTCAACTAAACAGCTGAGCATATTAAAAAAAGGACTAATGTATCCTCAAATCGAGAAATAAGTCTCATTATACTCTGGTGCTGCACCTTTAGACAAACCCCTCTCTGTTTTCAGGTCTCTACTATGATTCTTTGTGCTCTACTTCAACAAAGGGGGCCATGGGTGTGACTGGGTGTTTTAAACACCCACACAAAGAGTGTGTCAGTCGGTCACTGCTTTGACAGGAAGCTTTCATAGTGACTGTCCAAGCTAGAAACGTCTAACAGCATGGGCATGGAGATGAGCACTTACCTTTTTTCTCAACAGTTAGTTGCCCCAGTGGAGGATATTTACAGCGCTGGGCAAATTCAGAACAGTACCACACCAGGAGCTCCTGGCCAGGCTGAAGTGGCTTAATAGTGTAGAAAAAGATGTCCAACCCACTCTGGCATGCAATTAGATTCTGCTCCTCCACAGAACGTGCTGGGTTAACGTAACGCATCCAGTTGCTTTGCTCCTCACTCAAACCATCAAGGATGTGGTGTAACTGCCCCTCTGAGAAGACCTATAGTGTGAGGGAATCATTGTGACATGGAAGAAAATTCAGTTAAAAATGGCACACCATCATGCTGACAAACCCTCATTCTGAAATCATGATGTCATCGTTCCATAGACTGTTTATGGTAAATAATGTACATTCATTCAGCTGGGGTTGTGGCTGTTTGTGGCAGCACAAGTCATGTGTAGTTTTGAAAGAAACTGAACAAGTTTTTCTCTGTATGACTGGAAAACACTACAGGTTCCTCGCCCACGTCTAATATCAGTTGTTCTGTTACTGAAGATTATTTTTGATTGAGTAATTGTTTGAAAAAAGGGGCAGATATAATAAGAATTTTTCTTCCTTCTGCTACCTTTCATAAAAAAAATATTTTGTATGTTATCGTTTATGGGATTGTTTTGTATTGTATTTTAAAAAATGAACAAATTTCATAAATAAAAAAAATAAAAAATAAAAGTTATCACAATTGGAGTGGAGTTACCCATTTACCCTCTTCCCTGCTCCATTTTTATGTTGTCTGCAGCATGAAGCATGACTTTGTTCCTTGAGTCACTAACGCCATCTCTTATGGCGGATTCAAGTTCGGTTGAGCTTAGATTAATTCAAGGCTGCAAACCTGTTGAATTACAAAGAAGTGTGTGTGTGTGTGTCTGTGAGTGAGATGGAAGATGCTCTTATGCTGCAGATTTACAACATCACAGGTCTCAGGCTTAAAGCCACTTCCTCGCTGAGTCATTGTGGAAGTTTGTGAGTCTGAAGAAGTGCGGACATGTGTATGGTGTATTTACTGGCAGCAATACCACTGCTGAAAGAAGCAGAGAGAGAAGAAACTTTGCGTCACTGAAACCAAACAGCTGTGTGTGTGCATGCGTGTGAGAGAAAGAGAGGGTGAGAAAATGAAAGATACCTCAGAAACATTTGCATACTTGGCACACCATCGGCGATACCTAAGCACTGGTAGAAAGACTGAACTTTGACAAGATGTCAGTCCTTGACCACAACTGCTAGCCTGCACCACAACACAGCCACTGCAGCGTCTCCAGCCGGAGCTGCAGGATGTGAACAGTTCTGAAACACTCACTTACCCTCCAAAAGTATCTTCGGTCAGCATTTTTCGGAAGGGTTTCATTGGTGTAGCTTTCACCAACAAAAGGGCCGAAGCAGGTTCCTTTGGGAATCAGCTCTTTACTCGTCACTCCGAGCACCTGTTCAACAGAGGGGACATAGAAACATCAAACAACAAATTACTTCCCAAATTGGAGACCTGAGCAGACACTCTGATTAGAATCACATAATTAGAGGGATGATATTCTTGGGAAAACTGTCGGCGTTATCAGACCATAAATTCTTAAGGAATCTTTGTTTTGATTACCTTTAAAAAAATAGTTTTACGTAGGACATTGGACACCTTTGAAGCCATGGAGCGCGAATGTCCAACGTAAAACTATCTTGACCGTGGTCGGTCCGTATACTGTGCTTAAAAACCAAAGTACATGGGTTAGTACAATGTAATCGTCAATTTATTTTGATTTTTAAGCATATTGAATATTTCCAAATTTCTCTGATGCTTACATTTGAATAAATGAACAACAAATTTTGTACAACAGTTGGCTTTGTATTGAAAACATGTTATAGAATTTATACAACAGTATCAAAGCAAAACATGTTCAAGTTTTAAGCAGTAAGTACAGACAATATTTCGCTGGATAAGCGACTGTAATAAACAAGCTGCATACCAATAGATTGTTACGGAAGTATTTATTTAACTGTCGTTTAACCTATCACTGACATGTGCCCAATGATATGTCATGTATCACTGGTCACGTTTAAGTGGGTATACTGAAATTCTTGAGCTTTTCTAGTGGGTATACTCCATACACCCGCGTATCACGTAACACCACTGATCTCTCTGGTAAAAACTAACTTTTGCTCCTCTTGATTTTGACATCCAATGTTGTGTCAAAATGTTTGTTGCAAGCTTACGATAATTATAATTTTTTGTGCAGAGTGTATTCTGTCCTTCGCATGCTGAACATTTCAAAAGTCAGTCACCTGTTATCATCAGTTTCTCGGCCATATTAAATTTTCACCACTACTCTTGTTCTGTTACCTCCGGGTGTGAAACTCACTCCTCTTTTTCAAGCCTTAAGGCTGAGGAAAGAGAGGATAAGGTGTCACGGTCACACCCTGAATGGTGAACTGAGTTCCATGTTCAAAAAGCAAAATCACAAAAGTTATGGTAATTTAGTCTGTCTTTTATCTCACGGTATTACTGTCATAGTGTGCTGCTGGATCAACCACTGTAAGCAGCTGAACATCAACTCTACTTTTTTAAAGTTATTGCTTTCTGTCAGTAACCTTGTTTGATGACTTTTTGTTTAGGTGCTTTTGTGCATATCCAGTTCTTCAGTGCCTACCAGACTCCAGACAAGTTGGTCAGAATGGTGATGCTGGTATTTAGCAACAGACACCAAACCTGCCTCCTCTGATCACACCTATATTACACTTTTTATCCTTAATCTTTTCTTTTCTTTCTATGAATTGTCGAGCTGAGTGAATCTTCTATCTTGCATTTACCAGACATTATGGAATTTTTTTTACCCTCATCCTCTCAACAAACTACGTTCACTCAAAAGACTTTTAAAGGTGTTACGCATGTCAAGGGTCTACTTACAGCAGATTTGTTTTATGGTTTAATTTTCTGCAAGAACAAAGAGATCTAAGGTAGCTGGTAATCATAGTGCCCTCAGGCTAATTGCCAAGAAGCTTGGCCATTGTCTCAGTCTTTGCTTCAACACAGAGCAGGGGGGAAAGACCCAAATTGGACAACAACATGTCAAGTACTTCCTGCCTGTGGATGGATGAGTGGATGGAAGGATGTTGGAGTGACGCAGAGTTGGCAGTCTCTAAAAACGCAAACAACTACTGGATGTTTTTGACTTTTGGTTTAATTGCATACTTTCTTCCTATGTTTATGTAAGACAAGAATTAACTTGTAAGAGTTGTAAATATTTCAAACCTAGTAGGAGAGTGTACCTCTTTTGAGTCGTGGCTCCGCTTTAGAGCAAGATTTCTGGGTAAGGACCTCTCTGCTCGCACCTTGCCGTGCCTTTTGGACTCTTCTTCCAGAGGTTGATCCTTCACGATGTAGGTGAACTTCTCCTCAAAGTCTACCTCGCTCCATGATCTCATATCTACATCCTGTGTCCCTGACATCTCTGCAGTGGTGACTGCGATGCTTTGTGGAGGCCTTTCTGAGGTTAACATGGCTGTGGTGCATTCAGAGGAGGGGGCCTACAGAAAAGCGAGAAATAGAAATACTGTATGTAGTCACATTTTATCAGTTCATGACATTAAAATATGCAGATTTAATTGAACTAAAATGAAGGTCTGTTGCCTAATACATCAGGAGTCACACTAGCGCAACTGAAAGATCTTTTTTATGGACATGCTCACATTCTAGTGCCAAAAAAAATGAGAAAACAGTACCATCACACAAAAAACAGCTGTCAGAGGAAGTCCAGATCTGAATGGAGCTAAAATTTGCTCCCCGAGTGTGAAGTCAGACTCATTGTAGAGAAGGCAGAGGCAAATTTGGGATAAAGAATTTAACTTCAGCTGCTACTACCGGACAAACAAACTTCAAAGTGCTTACTGCCCTATTAGCCCCACTGTCCGATACATCCTGTGACTCCAAATCGCAAGCTCAAGGCTACAAGGAAGAGTTTTTCTTGGTACGCCAGCCCCGAAGCAAGACCACTTTCACAAGGAAACAAGCACTCCTGGTGAATCAACCCAACTTCCTTTAAACTGGCTTGGCTCTCAGCCAGGTTTGAGCTCTTTCTCTTTCTTTCTGTCTGTTTGTTGCTTCCCCTCCGCCCTCTTCTCATAAAGATTGTGGTCAGGTAGCTCAGGCCTGCATGACAGCATGAAATAGAGAAGAGTGAAAAAGTTGTGATCCACGGAGCTGCCTCTTAATCACACTCTTCCGTTTGCTTCTGATAAACTCCATGCTTGGTAATATTTGGTAAGCAACCATGTGACTTGTGCTCACCTGATAACAGGTTATGCTCGACTCAGAACGTAAACATAGTTGAGAAATGTGAGGTAAAGTGTAAATTAATGAATTGATCTGTAAAGTTTTACTTTTCTTTGTTTAAATTTCTTAAGCTGACATAATCATCATATGTTAAAACGTAAGACGAAATTTTAGCGAATAACAGAAGCGCACTCTGCAATAACAAAACTTCGACAACTCATTTTCCAGGAGAGAAAACGTGCAACTGAAAGTACAGCGAGATGAGACTCATGCACGGCGTTTCACCCCGTTTTTCTCTGAAACGTGTCGCCACAGCTGACTCGGAATGACTGTTTTGAGTTTGACAGCTCACCCTGAAACCAGTAAACCTAGTGACACAGCAGAAAATATATTCTGAAAATCAAGACGTGACTCAAAATCTCACATATGTGGCTAGCACGCCGGCATGTGTCAGTTTGACTCTAGAAAGCACACTTTGAACAAACTCTACTGCAGAAACAAGGCAGCAAATCAGTATAGTCCGAAACGATCCAGAATATTAATTGTTTCATATCGATGATCTTAGATGCACTTACTTTAAAGCCTTCAGAGGAGCCACACATAAGGCAGTCTGTCTTTGCCCTCCTTGAGCTTGAATTCCTCTGATCAACCAGCGGCTGTTGTTTCTCCTCTTCTGTCGCTAAGTGTGACCGACTGTGTGGCTGAGCACTTGATTGTGGAAGTGGGAAGGTGTGCGCCTGAGAAATACACTCCCTTTTCCTCTCCTGCTCCCTCCCCCCTCATCCTCCCCCGTTTTTTACCCCATGATGACTCCTCCTTGGAGAGTGTGCGTGTGTCACTGTCTTGCCCTGAGGCGTGAAGCTTTCTCCAGGGTGTGTGTGTGTGTGTTGGGGGGTGGCTGTCACACAGCTATGTCCGGATCACACAGATACATCTTCTGACAGTCACCCTCGTCTGTCTGTGGGCAAAGAGGAAGTCATACCTGTGAGAGATTTGACAATAAGAAACATTAAGTAACAGTTATTTCGTGTAAATAGCAAGCACTGTACTTTGTGTACAGGTCTTTTTTTGTAAACGAGTCCTCGAGGCTCAATGAGACTAACCTGTATAAATAAAGGGTGAATAAAAAAAAACACTGACAGAAAATAATGAAAAACGCAGGGTCAGCGATAATCTTCTTGCAAAGTAAAAAAAAAAAAAAATAGTCTGACAAAATTTAAAGCAATTTTTTTTGGTCATTTGTTTTTCTGTCTAAAAGTAAAATAAAGTGGTAATTGGAGATATGCCACTTTATCTGTGCTGCTGATTTCTTAAGCTGCAGTATTCATACCCAGCTGCTCACAACAGACTCATGTTCAGGCTGCTGTTATCAGGGATGTCAAACTCGGTCACAAAAGGGGGCTAAAATTCAACATTTATTTCAAACCATAGTCCAGTTTTAATCTAAATGTTATCTGCAGTGCAATACCTGACATCTTTTCTTGGTTGCAGACTCCTCAAGAGTTTTATTAGTCTCATTTGATGTTCTCCGTTACTTTTACCGCATCAAAATCATTGACTAGGGTAAAATTCAAGCTACTTTTCTTGGCTTCAAAGTTGTCCAGCCATCTTGAGAAGTCTGCAATAAATAAAGTACAGGTATGCTCAGTTTTAAAGTAAAATGAGAAGTGATAAAAGTGTTTTACTTCCAAAATATTCATTCATTCATTCCACCTTTATTTATACAAGTTAGTCTCATTGAGCCTCGGGGACTCATTTACAAGAGAAATCTGGGTTTTTTTTTTAAACAAAGAATGATGACAACAGTAGACAACAAATATCATCTTGGGGATCAGATATTAACAAGGGCCATGTTTGGCCCCCGGGCCTTCAGTTTGACACGTCTTAGATGCTTGTACAGTACTGTATACTGTTACTTTTTTCTTTAATATACTTCATTTTTGCTATTTTGGGGTGTAACTGGGACCTTGAGTACACAATTTTGTTCCACATCATGTACCACAGATGCAAATGACAACAGCCTGAACCGTAATTGTTTTTTTTTAAATGTTCCAAATGTTTCACATTAACCTCTATGAATTGAGATATCTCCACTCAAAAATGTTTCTTGTTTTGCCCACTCACAAACTTACTGAATGTCATCTTTATTAAGACAAGAAAATAAGATACAATATCTTAAAACAAACCATAAATTCTTTATATTTTCTAATAGTTATTTACATACCTAATGAACTTTGGCTTGTTTACTGTCTAACAAAATAAGAAATGTTTGTTTCACCAGAGACAACAAATCTGTGTGACCATTGGATTGTTGACTTGATAAATAAATGTTGACACACAATTGGATTTTCTAAAGCAAATATCCAGCCATTGTTCTGTGCATGCAAACGTGAACACCAGAAAATATTCCTTTTTTTTTTAAACCTGTTTGTACTATATGGTCACCTTTAGCCTGTGGTTTTACCGCTGCGGTCTTTTCTGCTTTTGTTTTCTCCTTTTGATTTGTTTGGCCGTCAGCCAGTCAGGCCAGCAATTGTCTGAATCCTCCAGTTCGTCATCCACACGCTTGACACGTGCCCTGTCGTGATAAGCTCCTGATCTGAGAGCTTATTATTTCCACAAACATTTACATTCTTGTTTACTTTCTCCTCTTTAGGAACGTTCGTATTGCGGCGCCAAAATGTCAAGTACGTACCGTAGATTCTGTTCCTTTTACGATCTCTGCTTTGTTTTCGTGGTGTTTTGTCCTTTCCTTTCATGCTTCCTGTCCCATTCACCACACCTGACCAAGCTACTAATTATGGCTGCTGACATGAACCACCATGTAATTTAAAATCCACTTCTCTCTCTCCCTCTCCCTCTTTGGCTGTTTCGTTCTTGCTCTTTGCCTTCAGTCATCTCATTCATCACCTTCTATTCAACACTCCTCTCTTCCACCTCCTCCTCTTCCTCTCTAATACCTCTCTATCTGAACCGTATCCTCACTCCATTTATTACTTGGAGAACTGTGAGAGAAATTCACATAATGACAACGCAAACTTTTAGTTGAAGTCATTTAGAAGCAGAGATTGTGTGTCAGTGGATAATTCTGAAGGTGGGATCATATCTTGATCTGGTTAGTTAGAAGTTGGTTTCAACCATGTGATATCTGGATTACAATCTTAGAATGGTAGGATTATTAGTAGACTTACTAAATTAGACTTACAGAAATTAATATACACTTTCAGCGTCATTATTGACTGTCATGAGATTTTCGTTCAAACACATTTTAATCTGAAATGATCCCATCTTATTTCAAGTTAACAAGTTTCTATGACGTTTTTATGGCGTCATTTGCTAGATTCACTACATCTAAATGGAGTGCTAGCAGTCCATGTGAAACAATTAAAACATTCTGTACTTTTGTTTAAGTTTGGTCACTTTGACTTCGAAGGAGATAAAAATGGCAAAATAGCAAAAACCTTATGATAATGTTGATCCATAAAAACGTCTGGTTTTCAACCTATGGGTGTTTTTAAAAATGTAGGGTAACCATAAATAACATTACTACTACTCATTCAAATACAGTGTAACAAATTGGAGAATCAACATTAATCCTCTGAATGGCATGACTTGTTTAAATTATATGGCTTTATATTTTGAGCCATTTCTTGCATCTACCTAACTTGCAACTACCAGTATATCCACCTTATTCCCCATGCTGCCTTGTGTGAATTATGAGCACGAATTCCGGCGCGGACCAGAACTGGCATTTGTTTGTGTGCGAACAGTACGGACTGATGTAGTTTCTCCGAGCATTGTGGATTTAATTTAAACACGTAGAAACACCACCCGTCAGAGATCAAACAGGACAAAATAATCATACCGCTGCCTGCTGCAGAGGAGAGATGGAGGATGATATGAAGACATGGCCACAGATTACATCTACTAGCATATTTAGCTACTTCATTGACTCGGTTGCTTCTGACGGTGAAGCGATGAACAACCTGAAAAGACCTAAGGAGTATCAGTATCTACACATTAATAAGGTCGATCACGTTTTGTTAAAAGAGGTGGGACATAGTCTTCTTTACCTTAAAGCAGGCATAGAGTCCAGCCAAAGCCTTAAAGTCCTCCATCACCGAGCTTAGTTGCAGAGAAAATCATAATACCAGAGACAAACAAATACTATAATGCTGTGCCCTCCATACACTTGAAATCATACCTGATATTCTCATCTCACTTTTTTCAATCCTGACGATCCGGCGTCTCTTCTCCTGTGGTTTATTATAGCCCAGCCACAAAGTTTTTATTTTTTTATTTAACCTTTATTTATACAGGTAGTCTCATTGAGTCACGAGGACTCATTTTCCAGAAAGACCTGTTTTGGGAGCAGATGGTGGGGGTTAAGGACTTTGCTCATGGGCCCAGAGTGGGGCAAATGAAGGTGGAGGCAGGCGTGGGTGTTTCACCTGTCCCACCCACATTTTGATGTTGCCGGTCCAGGGAGTCGAACCAGCAACCTTCCGATGACAGGCCCACCTTCTCTAACCTCTGCGCTACCACTCCCCTAAAGTAGGATGCAGGTTTTCCTCCGTTGGCCTTTCGTCAACAAAGTGAAATAAGCAAACATACAGTGTTTTGGGTGGTGTCTTCAAGTTCACATTTTCAGCCACATTCTTCTTAATTCCACATCTGTAGGTAGATGATGGAAACTAATCCGCTTTTCACAGGAACACTTTTTATGTTTCGAGTCCGTGTTCCAAACTCTGTTGTTGTAGCCAATGAATTAGTTTGGTCTGGTGTTTGTGCAGCCGTGAACAGCACAACAGGTACTGAACTCAGCAAGGCTATTTTAATAAACTTCATGATTGGTAAACAAAGGTAAAAAAAAAACTGTTTTATCTGCTACACTGAATGCAAACTACTTTCAAATAAACCGCGGTCAGTGCTCTGCCATCATATTTAGCCTTACTGCTACTTCCTGTGTCCGACAGGAAGTTGTACCCATAATCATTTAAGTAGTAGATCCTCCAGGAATAAGGTGGATAGCAGCCACCAGCAAATAATAAAACTTTGGAATATAATGTTTTAATGTTTTGTTAAGTAAACTTATAATCTAGAGGCAAGGGTATTCTGATTAGCTTGAGTATGGGTTTTGTTTTTAAATACAGAAAAAACATGTTAAGAATGTTCAACACCTACTACTATGAAAGGCTAATCAACCTTAGAAAATACAAAGATGGCTGTAACTTGCACCGTTCTACAGTTATTGAGTGATAAGTTGGTGGTGTAGCTGAAAATGGTCCTAAACACGTAGTCGTAGCACTAACCGATCACGCTTGTTTATAATGTTGGCATGCAGGGTGGACAGTATACACTCCTGTGAAGAATGTTAAGCCCTCAGTCATTTTTATCCGGTCAGAAATGTATTCAAAAACACTCCTAGAAAAAGTTAAACTTGCATTTTACAAATTGAGACCACTCAAACCATTTACTGGTAGTCAGCTATCTGAAACTGGAACATAGAAAGCTGCTTCAAAGGCCCCATAGACTCAGGTGTATTGTGAGCCGCGCGGACACTGCACTGTCCGCAGACGGTTGAGACGTCCTACTCGAGCGTACACCCTGATGGGATGCAGCCCAGCTCCGCAGGAAAGGGGCGTTTACCTTTGGGACAAATTGAGGTCGCTGATTGGTCATTTACTGACACACCTATGGATTGTCTAAAAAAGTTAAGTCGGGTCCTCTGGACATTAAAAAAAAAAGTAGACTTAACTTTTTTAGATTTTTCTACCTGGATTATTGAGCATGCATCAAGACCCACTGGATTGATTGACAGGTCGCAAAACAAATAAACAAACAAACTTCTTCTTCTTCTTCTTCTTCTTTCGGCTTTTCCCTTTTCAGGGGTCGCCACAGCGAGTCATCCTCCTCCACCTCAC
>JARVJN010000254.1:23449391-23461990 GCA_031763805.1 Argolebias nigripinnis
TTTTGTTCGTAAGTCGAGGGCGTTGAGGGCGCCGTAACTCGAGGACTTATACTTTATTTATAGAGAACAGAATTTCTACTCTAAAATTAATACTGTACTACTTACTAGTTGTACTAATGTTCCTACTTCGCGGTTTTTCACTTATCACTGGTCTTCAGGGTCCAGATCCCCCGCAATAAACGAGGGACTACTGTATAGCCGTATTTGGGTTGTGTGATATTTTGCTAACAGACACAGCTGACCCCAATACTTAACAAAACAGTATCGCCGTTTGCCTTTGGCGGTGAGCGCAAGGTGCTCTTCTCCGTGACTGAGAGTATGCACTCATTTCTGATCATCGGTAAGAGAATCAAAGCCGTGATTGATTTATGAATACACATCATGTGCGGCGTCAATTTCAAAGGCTCGTCTGTAAGCCTTTGTCGAAAAGACGTTTCTTACACTACACAGATATCTCACACTCCACCCTGAATCTGCCAAGAAAAAAGCAGAATGGATGGCTTAAAGGAAAGAGGGGAAAAAAAAGGTGTTTGTCTCAGAGGAAGGTGCTGCGAGGGAGGCAGCGTAAACAACAACAGACCCAGAGAGGGACCTTGAACGTCCATGACGAGCTCTCTTGTCTTTTTCACTTTCAAATCACCTTATTCCTGGCTTTTCTGGACACCGTCCTAAAAAAAACCAAGGCCATAATCTCCATCCAATTTGCTCCCTCCCTCCACATGAACACTGACAGATTGTCATATTTTGGCCATGCTCCCAGTAGAGGATGTGAGAGGCAGGAGGGCAGATAAACGGCTATTACCATTCATACCAGCTCATTACTGAGCATTTAGACCCAGGAGCACCGACTCCAATGCTCCACGCAGAGGGCATTTATGTTACTCCTATATTCACCCCAGGAACCCTGCAACATGGTGCTTATGATTGACATCTCACACCCACACGATTTCCCTTTTGAAACAAGCATTGCATTTAAAACAAAATGTATTTTCTGCATTGAAACTGATCCATGATTCTGTACAAACGATTGTTCCAGAGCACAACTGCCTGCATCGTAAAATTCCAATTCATTTAGCCTTTTGGACGAAGACAGAGCACGACTATAAACGTATTCCTGCATGCAGATTTTGAAACAAAGGTTTGAGCCTACTGTCATGAATCCATCCAGCAGGCCCGAGTCCGGTTTGGGCGGGGCTTGTAGTCGCTCCATTGACCACTTCTCAATGATTGATGACACCTGAGAGTTTTCGGTGTTGAGTATGCGAAACCCCGTCATGTTGACGCCACTGTAGCGATACGGCTCCATGTCGAGGGCAAAAAGGTCCTAAATGCAAAAATTAAACAGCAGAACAGTCATATTAGGGAGGAAATTAGGTTTATTGAATCTTGTACACTTTTTATACACCTCTTAGCAATCAGGAGACGTTAGTGGATTTTGCAGCTGTAGCACAATAAATGGGAGCAGAGAGGTACAGTTGAGGGTATTTCAGAGATTGTTTTTCTCATGCTGTGGCTGTAGCCTTGATTAAGGCGATACTTTCAAGGTTACAGGCAGGCTTTTGGTGGTCTGCCATCTATCATGTGGAAGTAAAAGGACAACCCGATTGTCCTGGATATACGGCATGTCTGGAATCTAACCTGGCAGATGTCTCTGGGATGCAGCCACGCAGTTGAAAGAGCAACAGCAGCAGGTGATACACACAAAACAGGGGTGCCATGGTCAATATTTGCTCTTCCGAAAGCAGCACGAATGGCTCGGTACCAGAGTGTACAGCCAAGGCCAGCAGATTGGACCTTATTCTGCCAAACACTGGCCAGTGTTAAAGTAGGCATGTTTCCATCCCAACAGGCAGCAGCAATGCCATTGAATCACTGTCCTCTTCTTTCGCAATGACATACCTGCTGTCACCTCCTTCTTTTATCTAGACAGGTTCATGCATGTGAATGAAGTAAGGATGGTCATATGTGTGTGCTTTAAGGTTGTTTTAGCTCTAACTTTCCAGTTGTGCTTCAAACGGCGTGGTGTTTTTCATTTGTTTGTTAGGCCGATAATGGAACAAATGGGTTACAGTATGTCCTGCTCAGGGTTATTATCTGAGCTCTCAGTCTTCTGTTCTCTGGGCTCGGGGAGGATGTGCTGCGTTTCATCTGGAGCATGGCAGTGGGCAATCTTTGTAGTGGCTAGATCAAAGAAGTTTTTTTTGGAGAACTTCAAATGGCAGCCGGAGTCAGAGGAAAATACTTTCACCCGGCTTTGTCTCCTGCAGTCAGGGTAGTGGTCAGCCAGGTGGGGTGAAAAGTGGGTGCTGGATTAGGGAAAATCCATTCGATTTAAACGTTTCACAACTGTTTAACATGCAAAGAGTGGATGAAGTGACTGAGAGTGACTCAGCATTTTTGTCAATTTGTGGAGGAGCTTCAAAATAATTTGCACACATGGAAAAAAAACAACTTTTAAAAGTCAAATTTAGCTCATTTTAGTCTCAAAACAGAAAACGATGATGTCAGACTCTTGGACCTCTGGATGATGAACTTAAACACTGGCACTTCAACAAAAAAATAAAATGTTGAAAACACACATAATCATAAAGCACAAAACATGCAAAGCCGCAGAACAAAATGATGGTTTATCATCGCATTTAGATAACAACAGTCCCAAAAAGGGCTGATGTACTCACCAGGGTAGTGAAAATGTAATGGTAGTACTCAGTCATCATACCCATTGCAAGTGCCTACAGGGAGAAAAGAACATCAGGCATTAAGTACACTTAAATACATTTAAATGAGAATATAATGTCATCAATTAGAATGATTTATTCAAACGTTATTCTGCTTCTATAGTAGGTGACAATTGTTCTTCAAGACTCAAGGAAAAGGTCATATAGAGAGATAGTCCAGTCAACTTTGAAAATATGCTCTGTATAATAGTCGTCAGTAGTTATTACCTTATCAGTCGTAACATCAGCCACTGAGCATAGAGATTAAAGTACATATAGAGCAAGATGCTAAAACCTTGTCCAGGCAGGGCTCATGGATAGCCAAACAATTGCCATTAAATATAAATACAATAAAAAAAATTGTAAACCTTATAAAACATGACATTGTGCTGTACGCAGGAGGACCATATAAAGCATGTCATGCAAAAGTGTAAAGGTTGTTAAGAAAAGAGTTGTTTTATAAGCCTGTAAAGTGACAGAACATCACTTCAAAGCTGATTGGACAATTTATTTATGCAGGAAATACATAAATCTTTAAAACTATTATTGGGCTGGTGATTTATTAACTACCATATTTTTCGGACTATAAGGCACACCTAAAATCCTTGAATTTTCTCAAAAATCAACAGTGAGCTTTATAATCCAGTGCACCTTAGGTGTTAATTCTGGTTGTGCTTACTGACCTCAAACCTATTTTATGTGGTACACAGCACTCAAAAATATGTCAAAATGAACTTATTTTGCATAATGCCCCTTATAATCTGGTGTACCTTATGTATGAAAACAGACCCGTTTGTTGATATTGCACCTCATAATCCGATACGTACGCGGTGAGACTTATAATCCAAAAAAATGCCGTATTATTTTACTTAGAAAAACTGGTGATATATAACTCAATAGAGTTTCTGAATATTTTATTACACACATTTATATATGCAAAACCTTCATACAATTAAAAGAATACAATCTAAAAATTAACAGTCTCACTTTTATAAAAGCTTAAATGACACATTCTACCTACCGTTTTTTGTTTTCACATTTTGTGTGAAAAAGATGTACTTTAAAAAGCATTTTAAAGCTGATATGTTTCACACAAAATGTGTTGTTTACGCTGATATAAACGTGTCCATTTCACAACTAATTTCACTTTTTTGAAAACACGCTAAATACCTTCCAAAATCTTTGTTGTTTTTAGCAAACGCTTAATAAAAGCCAAGAAAACAGCCAATGGCCACAAAAACAAAAGCACTGCAGAACTTACGATATTTAGATGAACTAAATGTTCTTCAAGACAAAATGTATTTTATGTCTTTGCTCATTAGTTGATGCTTAAAATGCAATGCAAGAAGTTTAGTTTAGGTATTTTTTTCCTTAAAGTGCATTCACTCTTTGCTGTCTCACAGGTTTGTGTGGGCACTCATTCCTAACAGTGCAATAACACCCTTCCATTCAATAAACCCCCCCACAAATGTCATAAATAATGTGCTTCGGTTCAATGAACTCAACATGTCTGCGAGCAGAGTTACACTTTCTAATTAAAAAACTTTATTGTGCAATCGAGAGCATTGTCTGTAATAGGTCAGTAGATGAGATCTAATATTCCACAATGAGATTACAGCCGCAGAGAGCAGAAAGAAGGTATCCTAATGATTTGAATCAGTGCTTAAGAGAAAGAGTAATAAAGCGAGAGCACATGAGCCTATTGTTTTAGCACTTATACATAATGAATGAACGATGAGCCTATGCACTCAGCACTGAGTCTACCAGAGAAAAAGATGTAAATCTTGAGTCATATTCAAATTCAGGAGAAAAAAACCTCAGTGTTGTAATGTAACAAAGTAGAAATAAGTTGTTATACTTAATACTTAAGTAGAATTTTGAGGTACCTTTACATCGTTCTTTACATTTCTAGCAGATTTCACTTTAACTCCATTACATTTCCTCAATGAATTGTGTACTTTTACTCCGATACTTTAACCATCTTAATTACTCATTCCTTCAATAAAAAATTAGAAGAAATCTGATTGGGCAATGCCCGATTGTTCTCCCAGTCTGTGACTTCACAAGGCCCCTTCTCTCTCCCTCACTGACAATCTCGCTCACAAACCAGCCCCTCATCTGGCGCTTGTGTGAAAACTGTGGCTCTCGCTGTAAACAAGCTAGATGCATCTGCAGATATAAATCTTTGCCATAGGTTTTTGTAGACTCACAGTGGAGCCATTCCAAATTCCAGATAGGTGGGAAAATGATGGTAGCTGCTAAAAAGGAGAGGTTTGGTGTTCTCCACGACATTAACAGGTTAGAGGAGAACACAGAGACAGATATCCAGTTTAGGGTGATTTATTTGCTGTGTTTCTTCTGGTATTTACACACAGCAGTAAACTAGTAAAGCACAAACAAGCTTGAACAACAAGGCGCCGTCCATGTCAGGAGAAGAAGAAAAAAAAACTCCAACTGAGCTCTGCACTTTACACAGAGCGATGCATTCACTGGCGTTGGAACAGCCATGGTGCATTCAAGAGCATAGGAACTATTAGATTCAAAAAGAAACAACCATAACCAAATAGAACCAAGCTCAGCCAACGACACAAAAATGTGGTCTTTCTAACAGCTTTGTTATTAACGTTTAATAAAGGTTGAATGAATATATTTTTATTAGAATCAGACATTTTAAAGAGCAATCTTTCACTGTTCAGTTCAAACTATCCAAGTTTTTGTCATTGGATACTGCACCCAATAAATGTTGTTTTGGAAATTCTAACCATTAACTTTTACGTAATACTCTTCCTTTAAGTAAATTTTATATGAGAAATTTATTTTTGAAACTTAAGTACATTAAATGTCAGATACTTTGACTTTTACTGAAGTAATCATTTTTAACTTTTACCAAAGTAATTTTATGGTAAGATACTTTTACTTGCACTGAAGGATCACTTTGATGTACATTATACAAAACACTGAAAAATTATGACACAAATTCTTCATTTTATGACCAAATTCTTCATTTTATGACCAAATTCTTAGCAGTTTCAGTTTTAGGGTGAACAATATTTTAATAGTTATTATTTTATTGGGTGTTTGCAAAGAGTTCATTGCGTTATCTCTCCAACGATTGCCTGAAACTTTGGCAGCTCATTAACGCAACTGCACCTGTTTCAGAATCCAGGCAGCCATCTCGTGTCCGCAATCAAAGATGACGTGAAACTCCTTCGCCTTCTTCATCTCCTTCAAAAGTGGCTTGGCGTCCTTGGTCTCTGTGGGCAGCTGTCGGATCTTCAAACGGATGTTGTACCGCGACGGTGCCTTGATCAGCTCTTGCAGTCGAATGAGACCTGTGGACAAAAAGGATGCACATAGCATGAAAGAGGAATTTTTAAGGAAAAAAAAAAAAACACGGAGCAACACGGTGTGTTTGATCTGTCGCCATTTTGAAGTATCTCTGATTCTAAGGGTGCCATAAAAAAAGCTGGGATTAGGTTTTCTCGGCAGAAAAAGACTTATATGTGTGCCGTTCTAATCCACACTCTATTGATCCTCCTACACATGCTTGGCAAGCAAACAGACTGCTTCAGACCCATCAGGGGAACGAGCCAGCACGCTGCACTCCTTTAAACCGAAAGCAAAAAAACCCGAAAGAGCCTCGATCAGCGCCCCCCTACATTAACTTCCAATCTGACAGGGGCTTCCAAAATGTTGATTCGCACTTGTGTTCCACGACGCCACACTGAAGCACTGAATAGGTTCAATTTTATCCTGATGGAAAGTCTCGGCCAATTCAGCCTCTTCTGTCTTTTCACACACACTTCAGACGTGTTCTGATGAGAGCGGCTCTGTTTGCCCAGCTTGTACTTTCCCTGCACCACCAACCCCCCTCCAGGGAGCCTGACGCCGCCATCACATATTCAGCTCCAATCTTCACCTTTCATTTCTCGACCACACGCTCAGGTAGAAAGCTCTCCAGGAGATACTGTGATGAGATTACAATGAGTTTCTCCCTCACTGAAGGACTTCAGAGTCCAGGGATGAAAGGGGGCCGGATTGATGGGAGAGATGATTACTTGTCATGGGTATAAAAATGGAGCGAGCAGAAAGGGTAGTTTGAGAGAGAACTGGAGAAAGATAGGATCCCCCCCCCCCCTTTTTTTTTGTGTGGAACCACTTCAAGATAGCTCAGCCTATTTTTTTCATTTGGAAACGAAGTGCTGTGTGAGCAGTTTAATGGTCTTACCACAAGTGGGGCTGGATCTCCCCGAGGCCTGCAGAAAAACTGGTGCAAAATAGATACATGCAGGTCTTGTTGTTAAATGAACTACAATAGGGAGGAATTCTGAACCTCAGAGAGCTGTCCTAAGGTAATCCCTATAGATCCCTACTCTGGGGCATGTCTGCTTCTCCCTGTTTTTGTTCATACTGACACTTTGGGAGGTGTTGAGCAAGGAAAAAAAAATCTGTCAAGGGAGCTCAACGTTTGGGAAACACTGTCAGTGTAGATGTTTGCGAGCTCTGGCTAATGCCTTCAGACATTCCCCCTGGATCTTCTAACGGCTGTGTGTGAATATTTTATCCCCTCCGATAGTTTTTCCTGCCAGACGTCAGATAGGCTCCAATCAGCAGTGCGGGGCCTTGGAGCATGACGCTGTGTGATTACCGCCTGAGACTGGGGTGCAAGTGAAGCGGGGAGCGATGCAGCTGTCACACTTTTCAGGACGTCAGGTGTCTTACAACACAAAATGGGGAAAAAAAGAAATCCTCCACACGGGAGGCCGAAACTGCTCCCGACTGAGGGAAAGAGGCAAGAGGCCATCTCTTGGCATTTTTCCGGGACGATTTGAGGGTGATTGAGGGTGTTACTGTATCGAGCTTAGAGGCAGGAAGTAGAGAGAGGTCAAAGATATGAGTCAGAATAATATGGCAAGTGGGATGAGCCACTGGGATATAATCTGAGGTCATAATGGTGCTAGAATGCTGCAGGAAAGACTGTTTACAAATGTGTATCTGGAGACGCAAAAATGGCAGCAAAAGCAGTGTACTCTATGTGATATGTAGGTATAGGGAATTTCAGTATACCCACTTAAAAGTGCCCAATGATACAAGCCCATGTCGTGTATAATTGGCGATGATACATGACGCTTGTGCCATTGTCAACACGTTTGGACCATTGTATAGACACACTGAGTTAGTTCAACCTGTTTTTTTAAATATATAATTAATACTTCTGTACTTACTACATGAACATGTTTTACTTTGATACTGTTTTATAAATTCTATAACGTTAATACAAAGTCAACTGTTGTACAAAGTTTGTTGTGCATTTATTGAAATATAAGCATCAGAGAAATGTGGAAATGCTCAATATGCTTAAAATCAAAAAAAGTTAATGATTACATTGTACTAACCGGTGTACTTGGGTTTCTAAACACAATTATACCCTGCACAAAATGTACACCACTGAGCAAACGGTAACACTTTTGAGTTACTTACGTATATCGAAGGAGCAAAATAGGACTTTGTGTGCACTTAATAGCATATAGTTTGTAATAATTACAGGACAAGAACTATTTTAGCGCATAGCTTGGATATCTTGTAGTGAATCTTCTTAGATCTCTGCGTAAGTTACTTACACGTAATCGTCAGCTGCATCACGCCAGGTATCTCATAAATTGTGAATTTTGTCATCTCCTCTAGAGCGATTGCACTTTATTATAAAAACACCACTGTACTCCGGCTAAAATACGACTCGCCTTTTAAAATGCGTATTATGAGCCACTCTGCAAAGTTACAAAATGGACAAAGTGGCTTAGAGACACGTTTGATAGCCACCCTCAGAGATCAAGTGTCTTTGTGTGTTATTAATGGGTGTTGTCAACCCCCACACACACTACACTTCTGCATTGCATTAATCTGAAGAGACACAGGGTCATCCTGGGTAATGTGGTTTTATTTATTTTATATTTTTTTCTCTGCTGCTGCTCACTCTCTTGGAAGACTGACATGGGCAGCACCTGGAGGACTGAGACAGAACAGTAAGATATTGATTTCTGAATTAACTTGACAGGTTACAAAGCGCCCGCTGAACTCCGAGGAGCAGTGCCACATTTTGTAGTTCACCTGGTACATCTTAGTTTTGTCCCCCCTTGAAACATTTTATGGTGTAAACGATGATTTAAAAAAAAAAGACACATTTATCATCACAGAAAACAGACGGAGGATTTGAAGAAAAGGACAGACACTGACTGTACCTGTACCTGTGCTGTCGTCGTAGACCACAGTGACTGTTCTCCACTTGAAGAAGTGCACGAGGTCCAGGATGGCTCTACTGAGGGAGGAGAAGTCGGGGTACAGGCTGACATAGTAGGAGTCCTTGTTGTCTGACACTTGATGCTTCCACTTGGTCTGGATGTGGGGCACGCCCAAAGCGTTGCAGATGGACTGGACTGCGTTGGCAGAAGAGCTGTGCGACGGGCCAAAAATGGCTGCCACTCCAAGAGAAAGCTGGTCACATGCTGGAATGAGTGGAAGCATTTTGTCAATTTCAAAGTTTAAATCCAATTTTACATTTTCTTACGTAACTGAGACATAGAAGAATTATAGAGGACATAAAGCAAATACTGTAGTTAAATACATTTTCCTAAACACTCTACTATTAGAAGGCCATTTTCATAAATTAATTGACTTATGATGTACAGTATTCCCTCGTTTGTTGCGGGGGTTTGGGAACATCTCAGCTCTCTGCCAGTGCTCTTGGCCACGCCCACTTCTCCGCTGCAGAGCGGAGATCTGACATGCTGCAGGAGGAAACTTCTCCCCACACATGTGGGCTGCACACAGGTGCAGCAGGTGCTAAATAATTTAAAATAATTAATTAAAATAATAACTCAATGCCGATTGTGCGGCTTAGCCATCAATCAGCCAACTGTGTGTCATGTCCAATCTTATTTTGAAAAACTGCGATAGAGCAAGTTTGCGAAAAACGAACCGCGAAGTATTGAGGGACTACTGTATTAAAACTCTTGTACAAGTTGTAAGTTGTAATGCACCTCTTAAAGATTGCTGTGTTGATTTTATGGATGTGCCTAAAATGGCTGCATTCCCCCTCATCTTCCCAGTTTCATTAAAAATGTATCATTTTCGTGTAACTGCAGTGAGAAGTCGGAGGTCGAACAAATTATGCTTTCAGTTTTTGCAATGCACAAGCTTTTACTGTGAAATTCTGACAATCACAGCTGCCTGTAAATGTCGGTAACATTTATGTCCTAAATAAAATAATGTACCACAATCTGTTTCACGGTTTCATTGTCTGTTTTAGTTCTATTAAACATTTTTGTTAGATTTGCAGTATTTCTGTTCTTTAAATGTTATAGACCACAAGCAGATTCACAGAGTATTTGTATATATATTTTATAATAATTTAACATCAATAAAAAAAAACAGCTCTGAAGTGCTAAATTTACAGCTGTGTCATAAATTGCTATCATGCTTTTATTCTGATACTTTGTCAACCACTCCAGCCAGTATTTTACTGAAAAATTCAAACATTATTTAACGTGGTATAATTTATTTTTAATGTTTTGTGCGCTATAATCAAGAAAGATTAACAAGATGTAAATGCACATTTCCCAAGAAAATCAGCATCTATGGAATAGAGTTTTATAGAGCTATGCATATATAAGTATTGCTGAATTACAACGGTCTGTATAATAATGCTGCATGCATTACAGATTATAGGTTTTCAAGATAATTTTAATTTACCACAAAAATGTTTCTTCGCAGCCTAAAAAAAAAGAAAATCATAAAAACACATTTGAAATGATAAACATTTAGCTTTTATTATCAGTTATTACTATAAAACCTCATGCATGAACATGTCAGTTTGAAGGTTTGAAGCATTGGTTGCATCAGGTTTGGATGAGGAATAAGAAGGCATCACAATAATTGTCTTAAGGGCTGTGAAAAAAGGAGAAAAATCCACAGAAATCTGATGAAATTGAAGTTCTGCTTGGCGCTTTTTCTTTATCCCTCACTTACCTTTCCGGGAAGCCTCGAAGCTGTCAAAGATGTTTATTCTCTGGATGTCATAAGTCAGTGTGGTGTTTGGGAGCAACGTGCGGTTCCTGTTGATTGTGTTCAAGGCAAATTTAAAGGCTAGTTCCTCTGCTCCGGAGGGGCCACTCTCGATGGACTCAAATATTCCCCCTGAGGGCAAGAAGAAAACAGAAGATAACGGCCCTTTTTAGATAAGTGTAATTGCAATAGATTCCTTAACACAGACCACATTCAGGTAAATAATCAATATGTTGCAGGTAATTACAAATGAAGGAGTGCTATCGTTTTATCTTCTAAACTCATATTATTGAGGCTATTGTGTTCTGTGTACACAACTCAGTCGCACAGTGACGTGAAGCAGATTTGCACGGCGGATAAGACGTTTGGATCTCAGCTGATTTGTATTCCGCAGGAGCAGTCAGGTGTAATTATAGGCAATTAGTTGCACTGGGAGGTAAGTTCAGGGGCGGTTGCCTTCTTTAACTCCCCTGCTCAACTTGTACAGAAAGGTTCACTCTATCACTTTGTCCAATTGAGTTCAATGATTTTCAGATGAAAGGTGAGCAAATAAAGCCAGGCAGGAAAGCTAGGAGGACAGAAATGAGGCCACAAGGGCAGATGAGAAAATAAAGCAATAGTTCCGATCTTTGTACAAAGTAAGTGGGGTCCTGTGGAACGATCTGTACAAATAACAACTTACCTGTAGTAGATAGCCCTTTAGATTAAACCTATCTGGATAAATGGTTTAATTCTGATCAGATTGATGAATTAATGACTAGTTCGAACTGGGCCAAGATAGAAGTGGGTTTCTGCCGTGTCAAAGAAAATTCAATCAAATTATTATTATTATTTTTTTTACAATATTTACATACTCATTACTAACACTTTTTTTTGCTTAATTCAAGTCAATTCAATTCAGTTTATTTATATAGCACCAAGTCACAACAGAAGTCATATTAGGACACTATACAGAAACATTCACATACATAACAAGTCAGTGAATAACATTATTTATCTAAGGAGCTTCAAACTAATGCTAGACTAATAATTAGCAAACGATTAGGTAATGTTTAATAGTGAACGTGACAACGCTTTTTAATTTTAATCTCATCATTAGGTGTTGATCACCTGATTATTACTTAAACATTTCAGCCTACCAGGCTCATTACCTTGGCAGCATAATGGCTAACTGGTTAGCACTGTTGCCTCACAGTGAGAAGGTCCTGGGTTCAATCCCTGGTTGAACCTCTTTCTGTGTGGAGTTTGCATGTTCTTTTCATGCTTGCGTGGGTTTTCTCCGTGTACTCCGGTTTCCTCCCACAGACCAAAAACATGCACGTTAGGCTGCCTTCAGGCCCAGGCCTCCCTTGCAAAACAGATCTGTGATCTCAATGGGATTTGCCTGGTTAAATAAAGGTTAATAATAAAAATTTTTTTTGCAATGATTAGACAAACACCATCACCTAATGATGAGGTGAAAAATCAACAGTGTTGTCTTGTGCACCACATTATAAGTCTAGTAGGTCATAAAATGTAGATAATGAGAAGGCAACATCATCTACGGATTAGCTAAGCACACTTTGCTTACCCTTACCTGGAAGTGTTACAGCTTTTAAAATACTTCTTGCCTGAACCGCTATGAAATTTTCAAGACTGAAGTGGTTTCAAGGCAATAGCAATCCACTTTGTTCTTGTTCCCGCTCAAACTAGCTGTTAACTCATCACAGGGGTCTGCAACCTGCGGCTCTGGAGCCAGATGCGACTCTTTGGTCCCTCTGCAATGGCTCTTTCAAGCTTTGACCAAAAGTGACATAAAACTGAAGTTTGTTGGTTTATTGA
>JARVJN010000254.1:23527204-23538868 GCA_031763805.1 Argolebias nigripinnis
GTGCATCCCGACCCGGCCAGCTGCATCCCCGTCTCTGTGGAGGGACAGGATGAGACTGGCTGACCGAAATCAGGGCGCCCACCCCGGATTGAACTAGAAAAACACACCGCTGAAGCCACAGAGCTCAAATGTTTACCGAGAAGTTGCTAAACTTCATCATAAAAAATCCTTAATTTTCAACAACTGACAGCTATTGGTTAGCATTTTTCAATAATCTTTTTTCCATTTGGTTGAGTTAAAAAAGTATATCCCTATATACTTAATATTTCCTTAAGTTTGCTTTCTTAATGTTTTTTTGGTATCTTTAAGTTTTTACAACTCATTGCAATTGAAATCGCTCGTGGCAGTCATACCGCACTGATTCAACATCTATGGATCATAGACTGGTGGACTGTTTAAGCCACTCAGTTAGGAGCTTCTGTTTATGCTTTACCTGCCTGAAACTCACTCTGCTAATCTGAGCTGAACTGTTTTAGGGACATCTTTGCACAGCCAGGATCTCGGGTCCTGTGGTGTTCATGCGCTGCCATGATTATTGCCTCTGTGCTGTCCTTCAGTCCTGCCTTCTCGAGCCGCTGAAAGGATTTCTTGATGTCAGCCACTTCTTCAATCTGCTGGTGGGATGTGCCATTCTTATCCTTCCATAATGGCTCCTCCTGTTTCTCCCCTTCCACTTTAGATTTCTGCAGCCCCACACAATAATTCAGCAGGTAATCAGCAGCCATCTTCCTGATGCCATCATGTGAAGTGACTCTGTTGCTCCACAGTCCTCAGTCTTCCTGCTCAGCCTCAGGGTGCTGGACTTGGGGGGTGAAAAATTGTTGAGCATTGTCAGGAGATTTCTCATCTTGATATGGATGGCTTTTTGCCAGGGCAGAGAAAGTGTTGACTTCATGGACTTAACCATTGGCCTTCAGGTAGTTTAACCTCTCATCGCTTTTGGATACCATTCAGCTGCATCTATTTCTGAGTATTATGGAGAAGTGAATCATTGAGCCGATACAGTTACAGTTTTGACATACTGTCATGTATGTAGAGGAAGTAGCTGATGGTTTTCCAGCGATACAACTGATAACAGTATTGACTCTTTGTAAATGTCTGAGGGGGTTCAGGCCTTTGCAGAACCGTAGCAAGGTCAGAGCATGTGTGCAAATGTGCAACGTTCTTTTGTGCAGCTCTAAAAAGGTCTCTAGGGTTATCGCCTACATTTTTCTTAAGTTTTGGATGAATGCTTTTAGCACAGTTCCAAGGATTTTGTGGTATGAGTGTGCATTGTATCAAGACAACAGATTTCTTGCAGCATTCAAGTGGTGCACACGTTTTTAAGTCTGGTCTCAACGTCTCGATTGACTGTGCTTTCAAATACAGCTCAAGCAAAGATTACATAAACACTTTTTTTGTACATATTTTTGTCTCTGCTGATAAGATGGGAACAAAACCATTAAAAAAAGGTAAAAAGGCATCCCCCCCCCCCCCCCCCTAATAAAACAAGGTTAGTAGAATAAATGTAGCAGCCATGTTTGGTGCTGGTTGAATTTTCTAAATGCTAGAGAAGATTTATATTATTATTTACTGTTTTACTCTCAAAATTTAAACCAAAAAGTTAAAATTTAAACTCATTACAAATGGTATATCTGTTAAACAGCAAAAAAGAACAGATAATGACACAGAGGAACTTTGTCTGCATTTCTTAGACAATTATCCCTTTTCTCTTTGCTAGATGGAAAAAAGTTACTTGCTTTCCTTTAACAATTTTATCACCATTGATTAATTTTCAATATATTTTTTAAATAATTTGCAGAAAGACAGATAATACTAATACATTTTCCTACAAGTTACTTAGTCAAAAGGGCTTTAACAAGTAATAGTGTTTGTACAAGGTGATTTTTATTCATATTTATTTTTCATTGAGAACAAAATGAACTAAACAAACAATGATAAATAAATGCACACCATTAGTTTCTTTTTTTCTTTGTCATCAGTAAATCATGGTTCTTATTAGACATTTAAGGTATCCAAAGTGAACTTTATAGTCCAAGCAGATTTCTGCTCCTTACTGAGGCAAACAGAACCTGTACGGGGGTTGTTGGTGAAAAATAACAGCAAATGTAGGGCAATTTACATTTGTTTTTCAAATGAATCCAAATTTACTTCAATATGTTGTTTAAAAATGAATTGGTTTATATAAAAACAATCAAAATATATCCTCTTTTTCATAATTCATTTTAGAACTTTACATAATAATTAACGTATAAAGGTAAAAGGAATTAGAAACACATTTTTCTTTTGACTTAATTTGTTTGACTGTTATGCAGTTTGTTAGAATAAAAGTTTAATATTCTAGCATTAACAGCTCATGGATGTTCAACTTGCAGCTCTATGCTTCATAACTATTTGAAAATATAACATGTTAAAACACTTAACTGCCTCAATGGGCTTGAAGAAACTCACACATAGAATGTCTGCTCCGTCTGATCCCTTCGTTAGTGACAAAAACATCAATGGCCACAGGATTGTCATACATTTCCTCAGGTATCTAAAATATCTCAAAGTCACCTGTTCCACCAGTGTCTCGATTATACCACTCAGTCCAGCATACTTCAGGAAAAATAAAATCTGTAACAAATAAATAATTAAAATAAATTTAAAATATAATATGTGGTTATAAACACAAACCGAAGGGGGTGTTTTGTAATGTGATGTATTCAAAAGGTGCAGCCAGTTGTTTAAAATATTCATTATAAAATGAACCAGCGACTCACTTTTGTCTAGCAGCTTTAAAATAATAATAACAAAAACAATAGTGAACTTGTCGTACCGTGGTGACCTAACCCCACATAACCTGTGGAATGAAATCAAAATAATATCCGCCAGTAAGTTTCTCTGTGCGTAAGAATGAGGAGTTGTCAAAACAGAAAATTGTTGTTGCAGAAATAAACCTCCCAAACACCAGAAAAGGCGAGAAAATAAAAATTTAGCAAAACCTAGCTCATAATCAAAATTATTATTTTATCTTTTTGGATCTGCAACATTAATTTTATACTTTACCTGCTTGATCACAATTGTAGAAACTGGATGTCAGTTTATATTGGCTACATAAAATGATATACTGTGTAAACAATATTTGTGTTTTGATTTATTTAGTAAACAATACACTTTCAGGTAAGTTTTGTTTAAATGTATAAAAATTTTGATTTGAAAAATAAGTGTGAACAAAACAAAGGTGTAAGATGCAAGGTGACCTCTGTCCTCTGATTGTCTTTGTCCTTAAATACCTCCCCGAGGCTCTACGGTAATTAGAATGTTGTAAACACAACACATTTGTAAAACGGTTGAAGCTCACATATTCTTCTGGTAATCTAAAAGCATATTTTGTTGCATAATAATGGACTAAAAGAACTAGACAGATAACAGCATTTCTCAGTCCTGAGCCTGGGGTACGTTGTCCACACAAACATGTGTTTTTAACAGCTAAGAGTTTCGGTATGTCTCCTGGTATGTATGTTGCATTAAAATAAAATAATAAAAAAAAGTTAAAAAAAATCTTAACTTTTTTTGAAAACAGTAAAACAATTTAGAATGTTTTTCTTACATTATTTTAGATATATGTGTCCATATGAACGTTTTACCTGAAATATGTAGAACAAGCTCATGCAGGGAACAAGGAAAATCAAACAAACAAACACACAAACAAATACAAATATAAACAAACGCAAACGCAAACACACAAACAAACAAAAACACACACACACAACACACACACAAACACGCACAAATGCAAACAAACATAAACAAACAAACACAAACACACAACAAACACAAACACAAACACACACACACACAAATGCAAAAAAGCCACAAACAAACAAACAAACAAACAAACAAACAAACAAACACGTAGATGCAAACCTTCAGCAGGTAACTTTCTTTAAACAAAAGTTATATCTAAATAGAGCTTATATGATTTTGCTAATTAAAGAAAATGCTAAAAACTCTTAATTGTTTTGCTTTTTATCATTTGTGAAACAGTAGTTCCTGCTAAACATTCCCATGAATATTCTGCAGCTAGAAGTTTTACACACATTTACAAAAAAAAGTGAGAATACCATCTGCACAATATCAAAGTTAAAGCATCTATTTTATTTTGAGTTAAACCTGAAATGATTAATTTTGTTTCATTGCAGATGCAGTGTCTGGTGTGTGGGTTTCCTGTTGCAACTTTTTAGCTTTTAACTCCTCTTGGATCTCTGGTTCAATCTATAAGACTGAAAACTGCTCTCATGAAATTAGCCACACTTTATAAAATGTCTTAACTCAAGTTTATGTCAAGCATGTACTTGTTTTCTCCATCTGCCTAGATCTTCTGCACACAGTCTTCCTTCAAGTGAAATCTGATCCATCTCCAAGCTTGAGAGTTTTCCTCAAATCAAGGCAACTTTACTTAAAATAAACCACTTCAAGATGCTCAAGCATGCTCTATTAAACTATTTATTCCTGAGTGTACGACCACATGTTCTGAGCAACTGTTATAAAGCTCACAGGACAATATTTGCACTGGTATATTCAACCAGTTACTGAACAACTTGATCTGCCAGTTCAGCTTTCCCATTCTTGCACCGTCATCCACTTCAGGGTGCCACCTCTCTCCACAGTCTCCAGAGATTTTAGTCTTTGCCCTCGAACATGACTCCAATGACTTGTGAGCATCACTTGTTTTGTCCCTTTGGACCACTCCTAGACAGGTTGCATTAAATGACAACATTAAAGATAAACTCACTTCACTGGATGATCCATAGGATTTGGATGTACTGATGCCAGTTTGAGCCTCATTGCAAAAAAGCTTGCCAGCCCTTCATTGTAACCTCTTACGAATGACTTGAAAGAATAGAGTTTTGCTTTTATTGTGGGATTATCAGGCCTACCACTGTCCATGAACACTGTTTAAAGGGAATGCCTTATAACATCAGTGAGCAAACTGCCTGCTTTCAACTTCCCGTCTATGCATCTCCATGCAGTATTTGTCTGCATTAACGGAGCTCAATTGATCAAGGCCAAGTTTCCATGTTAACACTCAAATTAGCAATATATCTAGAGACAGTCAATTTGTATGAGTAGCTCTTTTAGATTCATGGCTTCCCTCTTACGCTATTTCTGTTTGGTAGCCAGCATAAAAAAATGTACATTTTATGAAATCAAATGACCATCTTCATCTTCACAGCTTATTTCCCTTGTTGAAACATATCCCACACATTAAATGACAGACTGGTGAATTCCCACAGCCTTGACTGTCACTCATCTTGTTTATGCTCAAGTTTTTCCATCTTGCTTCTCCTGTTTCTGCCTCTAACTCTAAACCAGTGGACTTCTCACTGGTTTTTAGTTGGTTCTGTTTTGTTTGAACATTCAGTCTACGAATCTTAAATTTGTAATTTTTCCTCATAGACTCACCTTTAAGATATTCTAAAAGTTCCCCGAATCCTGATTATAACTTAACACTATATCAAATTAACAATATTAAAAATGGTCAATAGTCCCTAGTCTGGACTTATTCATAGACAGTTTACAAACATGACTGCATGATCTTTATAGAAAATGTTTAATTAAAGCTCTCAGACAGATTGGGAGGCATATTATATATGGTCCTTATGTAACCAAAACATTATAGGTCCTAAAATTTAATGTTGCTTCTACTTTAAAAGAGCCACTTAGACCTGAATGTCAGGTTTTTAATCTTTTTAATCTCAAATATGCATGTGTCTTTAAACAGTGTGATTGAACATCTCGTTTCAACTGCATATAAGTTGCATATATAAACTTTTTTAAACAAGATTAATTGTTTTCAAAATATATTTACTTACTTATGAATATAGCACATACAGTATTTGCATGTACAGACAAAACGTTTATGGTCCAAGTGTGGGAAATACTGTCAAGCATCTGGCTTTTTTTTTTATACATCTTTCATAGGAAAGTCACCAAACATATTTTAAAATCTGCATAGAAGAATGTTAAAGCTGAAAAGATTTTACTTTCATAAACAAATCTATTTTGTTAAAAATAAATAAATAAAAACTCAGTCACAGCCACATGGGAGACTTGCTAAGCTGAAGATCACACAACTCACTTATTGTATAAAAAGGTATTCTTGTTGAATTTCTTCTGGTTTTTGTGAGTAAAAAAAATATTTTTAATGTAATAAAAGTAAAAATATCTTTAGTAAAATCGCAACAAAGCAGTTGTAAAATGTAATACAAATAAACTCATTGTTGTATCATTTTTACTTTTGTTTTCAGCTGATAAGACATAAAATCCAGATTTTGCAAATATGTTTGAGTAAGTAAGTTATATGCTGTGGTGTTCTGGGAATAAAAAGGAATTTTAAATGTGCAATAATTAATTTGTCTAAAAACAACTGACCTTTTCAAACTTTCTGTTTTTTAATCATAGCTGAGTTTTACCTTTGCTGCAGTTTTACTGATTGAGATGTTCATCTCAGTAATAAAAACAACTTCTAGTTCACTGAATAGCAACAGTCAGATTTAACTATTTTGTTGCTTTCAGCTTATCTGATGCCAAGTTGCCAAGGTATGACACCCTCACTGTATTGTCAAGCATCAAAAATACAGTTACCAATAAATAGTTTATGTAACATGGACTTTATTTTTTATATGTAAATAAAAATCAATAATAATTTTGAAAATGAACAGTTAACAAAATTGCTTCTTTTTTTTATTACTTAGAACCCATCCTCCAAGCCCCCTTCTAAGTTCACAAGTTGAAATACCTTTACTTAGATTGATTTATTTACTATTATTATTTTAACCTGTTAAAGCACAAATTTGCTTACATTTTTTAAAACATGACCTTAATGGGAATTCTTTACTTCAGAGGACTGGATGGATCAGTTTGACCGAGATAACCCTTCGGGAGATGGAGACTGGGAGGCGTGCTCTGATCTCCGTAAAGAGATTCCTGAGCAAAACCTGCCACAAACCTACAGATACTGACGCAGAGACTCTGTCTGGCCTGAACTCGGCTCAAGCTGACAAAAGATTTAAGTAAGAGCAGTAAACACAAACAACTGGGAACTATTTCCTGCCACATTTGAGTATGGAATACATTTGTTTCACAATATTTCACATCAGTACAGCTAAATTATTTACCTGTCTTTATTTTAAGACTGCATCATTTAAGATAAAAAAAAACATAAATGCATTCTCTATCTGACACATGTCCTTTTACTTTAACAAAATGATATTTTGAGAATTGTGGCACAGAGTTGTGAGTTCCTGGTTCCTGGGCGGCGCAATGAGCAGCAGCTGCGGGTGATCCGCCTAACGAGCTCCAGGAGTATATGCAGCTGCAGGAGAGCTTCCTTCCTTGCTGGAGCATTGCATAACTCTTGGTAGTTGCTTTCAACCTTCTCTTCGTTTAGTAACAAAATAATTACGTATTTTCCTGTGTATAGGTCGCACCTTTTTATCATTTTTTCATGGCCTGCGACCTCTACTCAGGTGCGACCTATATATGGCTTTTTATAAAATAAGCTGATTTGTAATTATTTATTAACAAAAATTAAAATGAGACACACTCTTACAATAATGTCAGCTAACAAATATATGTTTTTAGGTGTTTATCCTGCTAAAATTAGTCATTTATTAAAGAAAAGTTCAGCTCAGACACATGTTTGCTATAATTTTTTTATCAAGCAATTAATTGCTTTTAAGTGTTAATCTTCTTAAAAGCCTTGCTGTGCGCTCCTGTGGAAGAGACATTTGCAGCAGAGCTAAACACGGTCCACATTTTGACGTAGGTGCGACCTATACTCAGGTGCGACCTATACTGTATATGGATTTTCCCAATTCTTTGGCAATAATTGGCCAATGCGACCTATATTCAGGTGCGACCTATAGTCCAGAAAATACGGTAGTCAAATTAGGAAAGGTATTCTATGTGGTCATTTTGAAGGGAACTCTGATTTGTGTTTAAAAAGAGAAAACAAAAGATGAGATGTAGCAACTCGAGCACTTTGGAGGCAGGAAAACAAGGAGATCTCCACCCCATACGGCTTTAATCTACACAAATGGAAATCTATGTGATCACATCAAAAGAAGAAATAAAATCGGCCCGCTTTTCAAATTCTCTCCTTTTTTTTAAAAGGGGGGGTAAAACATGTGGCACTGTAATTTGTTTCGACATCAGCTGGCATGTAAAAACCTTGAACTGTTTGTCTGAGAACGAGTCTTGCCCACTGCAGATGGCAGAGGATATTTTGCTTAGTCGTCTGATCCAGCATAGGCTGTGTCTACAGCAGCTCGTCTGTAAAGAGCATCCTCGCGGATTAAGCCAATTAGCTGAAGGAGTTAACATATCGAAAGTTTAATTCGCACAAAATCCAAACCCTTTACGGAAACGTGCGCAGATCGGGAACGTCTTCAGGCTGTCGTTTGAGCTCTGACGCGGCGTTGTCAACTTTTGTCCCCAACTCGCCTCATGATTAATATTGATCGCATGCTGCACTGTAGATGATTCAAGGTTTCCACACCTACACAGCACAGATCCTTGTCTCCCAGCTTGTTGAGCCGAGAATGTGGCCCGGTACCAGGTACCAGCCCACTGAATGAATAAAACAGTGTTAGCAAGTTAATCATCTGTTCTCGTTTGCAGCTTAGTTGTCTTGGACAGACACACAAAATGAAGAACAGCTTTGATGTCTGAAAAAGAGTGGCCATATTTAGAGTGTTATGTTGCATTGGATGCTTTACCTTGCATGCATATTCAAGTATTTTACACTTTGTCGTCTTACATCAGAGATTAAACAAAAAAAAGTTAGACTTTAAAGCTTGAATAAAGGCCCCTTTTCTAATAAATCAGTAACATAAGAACTTCAGTTTTTACTCAAGGTGGATGCTGACATTAAATCATAATAAATAAATAACTTCAGTTTGAACCTGATGCTATTTTTCATTAGTTAACCAGCATCATCAAACCACCGGATAATTAAACCGGACAGCCACAGTGGATGTTTGGAAGACTTATCAGTTTAATTAGCTCAAAGACTATCATTTGTCGCAAAAAAAAAAAACAATAACAGAAATAATATAAAACGCACAGCGATTGATAGGCCCTATGCATCGAGTAATTGGTTTGATTTATGAGGGAAGGGTTTCAGAGTTTAACGAGGTACAACTTTTAATACCCTAAAACAGCCATAAGTCACCGCGCTGCTGCGTTTCAGCACAAAAACAACAAACACATCTGTCAGCGGGGGAACTTATGCCACATTAGGGCTTTTTAATTTTTGCTAAAATAATAATGATGACCTAAAACCAAGCACCCCACCACCACCACCACCACCACACACACACACGTATATATACACACCCCGACTCCCAGCTGCCATCTTGGTTGTGTGTCCTAGAAAACAGATGACACAGCTGTCACTGGGAGAAAAAAAAAAACACTACACACCAGTGATTATTTTTTTGTGTTCAGCAGAATTAATGCTGGCTTAGTTCTGTATTTTGTCTGGTGTGAGATAACCCGTGTGTGTAATATTTGAAAAAAACGCTGTTTGCATTTAAAGTCACTTTTCATCTTTAAACGTGTTACTGGCTTATATGTTTTCATAAAAACTGCTGTCGCGTTGATTTACAGTTTCACACACGTCACATGTCAACCGTCTGTCTGCTCATCTAACCTCTGTTTCTGCAGGACATGCTCATAGAGGTGGATGAAAACGGCACTTTGGACCTGAGCATGAAGAAGTGCAAGGAGAACGGAAAAGCCCCGACCAGGACGCCCCCCGTCGACCCGCTGTCTCCTCCTGAGCCCGCCGCGGTGAAAGGTGGGAGCGTGCTAATCAGCCCCGCCTTCTACCAGCCGCTGTGCGACAGAGAGAGCTGGGAGAACGCCATCCCTGTCAACTTCAGCAAAGTACACATTTTACACGACAACGAGGTAAAAGAAACAATAAAACACACCACGAGGTACAACAACGGGGCAATGTGAGCGATTGGAATTAAGAATAAGGCATAAAGTTAAAAAATGTGCCACAAAAGAACATTTAAAATAAAAAAAGAACATTATTGTTTTATAATAAGAACTTTAGACGTAAAATTCATGCATCAATCCTTCAGATATTTAATGACCTTTTAACTAGTAACTTTTTAAGACTTTAATAGTTGAGCAGTTTGATGTCTTTAACTGATTTTTATCAAATAAAGTGTGTTTTATGTAACTATTTTCTGTTTTGAAAGCAATAGTAACTATTACCAAATAGCAATAAATAAAATGTGTGTTTTTTTATAAGTGATTTCATGGGTTCTCAAACTTTTTGGGTTCAGGGACCCCTCAGGGGAGAAAAAGTTTCAGGGACCCCCTCATAACCCTCATATTTATTAACTAATTTTCTTCAATTTGTCTCTTTAATGCAAAGGAAATACTGTATTTGTGTAGCATAAAGACCTGTTCTTGTTAATACAATTTTGTGCGTACTTTGAAACGTGGGGTAGCTTATTCTTCATTGAAGACACACTTACTTAACAACATTTTTAATTTCAACTTCCGAAAATTACAGTTTTGAGAAAATTAACAGTATCAAAAACCACTTTAAAACTTTACCTTTTCACATAATGAACATAATAAATGTATTGTCACTTCTTCAACTCTTTACATAAAACTGAACAGAATCACAACTGCAGCAGTCATACCAAGTAACAGGGCTTCACTTGTAAACTGATTGATGCCAGAACACAAATAGTGGGTGGGGTGCAGGGGGTATGGGGGTCCTCCCCCAGAAAATTTTAAATAAAGTAGACGCAATTTCCTGCATTTTGGTGTATTTTAACAGGTTGTTAAACATCTACAAGCTTGGAAAAACACACACACATATAATGTTTTGTGCTGACCCCCAAGCTGTGGTTCACAGACCCCCGGGGCCCAGGGAACCCGGTTTGAGAGCCCCTGATCTAAACTACAGGTAGTCCTCGACTTACGTCGGTGATCCGTTCCTACGCGGCTTCGTAAAACGAATTTCGACGTAAGTCGGAATATACGTACATACTGCACCTTATACGTACAGTACTGTATTACGAAGCACTTAGCCTATCCTAACACAGTACCCTACATAATTATCAAAAAACACATACATTTGGGAGCCATAATGAAGGAAAAAAGGGTTCACAGTACAGTTTTGTTTTGTTTTTTGAATGTCCAGAGGACCAGACTAAGCTTTTTTAGAGTACAGGACAGAATTCCTTTGCAGCTATGTTTAATACGTAAAACCGGAAACTGCGTAACTCGGCTTTTCAAAATAAATTTTCAAAATGTATATATATATATTTTTTTTTATGGGAGATGCGTCGTAACCGCGAAACGTTGTAACTCGAGACCATCGTAAGTTGAGGACTACCTGTACTAAAACAGAAAATAAGTATTTATTAGTTTATCTCGAAACGACTAAAATAGTCGCATTTCCAACAACTAGTTTAGTCAAATTTTTTTAAATTGTCCGGGTGTAAAATCTAGGGATGCACCGATACCAGATTTTTGAAAACCGAGTACAAGTACAAGTACTTACATTAAGGTACTTGCCGATACCAAGTACCGATACAAGTACTAATTAATATTTTTAAAAATCATTCTAATTAACTTAAACTGTTT
>JARVJN010000254.1:24153145-24176241 GCA_031763805.1 Argolebias nigripinnis
TTTTTCCCTTAAAATGATACATTCTCTCAGTTTAAACTTTTGATCTGTGATTTGTGTTCTATTCTGAATAAAATATTGACATTTGCCATCTACACATCATTGCATTCAGTTTTTATCCAATTTTTTTTTAGTGTCCCAACATTTTTGGAATCCGGTTTGTATAACAAAGCACAAATACAATCCAGTTACATCAGGCCATGTAGAAAAAAATTTGCAATTTGGATGTGGCCAGACTGCTCTTATCCCACCTTTTCAGGTAGAAGTGTTTCCGGTGGATGGATAAATTATCTGAAGCAAATGAAAGACAACATGCATGAGTAAACAGGTGTTTTACAGCAAAGCTTGTTTTTTTTTAATTTTTCATCTGTTTCAGTGTTCAGTTGAACGTGTGCAGCTGTGTGAGCTTACAGCTGCATATTCTGTAGTTAAAGCTCAGCAGTTTATTTCCATTTAACAGCTGCATATTCTCATGGATTATACATCCTTCTGAATATTTCTCAACACCACTTATTATTTAAGCATTTTAAGGGACTTTGGTGTTAATCTTGCTGTTCTGTGCCTCTGCACGGATGCCATCCTGGTCATGTGGTTTCCTTCCAGAGAAATGTAAGTTGCTTGTCTTGATTCTGCTCAATAATCAAGGTAGAAAAATCTAACAAAGTTAAATCAGATCATCTGGACCTGACTTTTTTTCATTCAGCCTTTATTTAGGCAGGTTAATCTCATTGAGCCTCGAGGACTCATTTTCAGGAGAGACCTGTCTACAACCTAAAGAATGATGACAACAACAACAACAGTAGATTTTCCTTAAAGAATCAACAATAGACAATCATTAGAGAGAAATACAGATTTTTTAAAAACAAGTTAAAAACACATATATATCGAAGTAGCAAAACAGACAGATTATAAGATAGATGTAGAAAATCAAAAACAGGAACATGTCTGCATTGGTTCTTGCCAGGATTCCAACAGATTCCTGGCAAGAACCAATGCAGACATGTTCCTGTTTTAAATCTTAAATAAATCTATAAAAAAACAACATATTATGGACGTTAAAAGTTTATTAAATGACACTTAAATGTCAAAAAAGTTAAAACAGGTCATCTGGACATATTGCCCTGTTTGAACTTTTTTGTTATTAATTTACCTGGACGGTTGAACGTAACATCAGGACACCTTAAATGTATTGAAATGCTCTAACTGATACTTTTTAGTGGCCAAAAGATACAAGAACTTCAGACGCTTTGTGTACAACTATGAAGCCGAGACGCTGAACGGTGTGAATGGAGCCGCAAACGAAAAGACCGGCCCTAAAGTCCACTGTACGGTAAGTCCCGGAGCCAAAACAAAAACCGCCATGGCTGTCACTGTGAAACAAGAGACGAAACTGTTTCTTGTGCCGCGCAGGTTGAGGTCGACGTACCCCAGACGTGTAGCTTCATCCTCCGCACCACAGACTGCTCTCTGAGTGAGATCTCTGGTGTGGACGATGAAGGGAACCCGGTGTACCGTCCTGCTGCTGGAGATGAGACTTTCAAAGCTGCTATGGCCAAGTTAGTCATCCTTTATCTGTCCAGGAATTACATCATTCTTTATTGTGACAAAATGAGCTCATTTAAGAGAAATCAAAAAGAGAGGATGACCTAAATGTTTGGTTCTGGGTTCAAATCTACCCCTGCTTCCAGGAACCCTTTGAAGATTTCAGTGGAAGGACACACTGGTGTCAAACTGTACCCTGAGGATGATGAGCCCACCAACATCCTGAACATCAAGAGGGGGATCGTCTCCGCTCTCCTGGTGCCTGACCTGGATGAGGAGAAGAACGCTGAAATGGTAGCTCCTCTTCTTCTTAATGATCATTTTCCAGCCAGTTAGTCCAGACCAAGAGGAACTTTTAATTCTGTTTGTGATGTGGAGTCGCACAAAGATAAACAAGTTGCACAACCAGCAGATAAGCTGCCCCAGTCAGAGGTGATAAATGCACTCATGTTCTTACAGTGACACGCATCGTGTACAGGCCAAAGTCCGTGATAAGTTATCTGAGCTCTTAGCATCACCTGCTCCCATGATAAGAGTGGAGAAAGACAGAATCATTCAGGTTCATTGATTATCGGGTCTAGAAAGGACAGAAGACATTCTCCAATCAGATAGGCTTTGTTTGTGACATGTGACGAACATCCCCCCGAGTACTGATAAAGCCTCTTGTTTTCAGCCCACCATGCATGGCGTGTGCTCCACTGAACTCTCCATTAACTCCAGAGACGATGTTGCTGTTGATGTGACCGTCAGTAGGGATCTGTCCACGTGTAACTGGTTTGTGGCTCGCAGACAGGACACCAGTCCTCTGGCCCTCATCTCTGGCATGGTGAGAGCTCATACATCGTCAAGTTTGATCACAGTTGAAGTCACGTTGCATCTTGCCTAAAACCTGAAGCATTACATTTGTTTTAAAGATACCCTCAAACACACCAAATACATTTCCTGACCCTAACTCGCGCTTGTTGTCGTCCTTTCGTCAGAACTACCCTGTGTCCAAGATGATCAGCAGCACTCAGATCTGTAACTACAAGTTTGACAGCCAGAAGAAGCACATGACCAGTGGATCCTGCACAGAGAAGCACATCTTCCTACCCTTTTCCCACAGGTAAAAGAATCAAACCATTGTGCACCATTTTGAGTTCTTTTTTTTACTCATTACTGTATTCTACTTTTTAAATCTCCTAAACTATGTTTGTCTCCTTTGGAAAAACAAGGAATGAATATGGAATATCTGCAGTTGTGAGGCAGACTGTGACTCTGAGAGAGACTTCCAAGATTAACGACAGAATATTCCACCACAGTAAGTATATTGGATGTACAATACCCACACTCGTCTACTTTCCTGTAGTTTTCTTATCGGTGCTAAATGCTTTCCGGTGGAGGAGTCTATTGCTATTCACCTCAAAACAAGCCTCTTTATTCGTATCTTAGTCTACTTTATTGTGGCCTGAACAGTAGCGTTCACCCTCACAAACTGTACATCAAAATGGAGCATTGGCATTTGGACTGACTGTACTATGGCGATATTGAACCACTCACCAAGTAATCACTGAAGGTGCCTCTACCAAACCCAATTCAAAACCCAATGCAAAATGACAACCACCTCTACTTTGGCAAACACAAAAATGGATATAACTCAGATATACTGAGCAAATGTTGATGTGGTAGTAGCTGATAGTAATCCCCATCGCAAACTCTGAGTATAAACACAGGAGTGTAAACTTTGGCTACCACAGCTCCTTTTCAAATGGCTTTAACTCAGTCAGTTTTAGAGGTATTGACCTACATTGGGTGTGATAGTAGCGGACTGTAATCCCCAACCCAAGCTGAGTGCTAACAGATTGCTAACTTGTTTGTTATCCAAGATGGGCGCCACAGCTATCTTAGCAAACACAAAAATGGATATAATTCAGTCGATTTTGAAAATACAGAGTTAAAAATTGATGTGGTCACGGCCGTTAATAATCCCGAAGAGATTTTTTTACCTGCCCAGTTCTTCATTTGTCATTACCTATTGGGAACAATGTCTGTTGGCAAATATATATCAACTGAAACAATTTCAATGAAACTCTCAAAAAATTAACCAGTGGATGCTCAGCTGCAGCTGATTACCTTTTGAAATAAACCTGATTCAAGATGGCTGCCATAACTGAACACACTAAACACAGACACCTTAAAAATTTCTTCCAGATGTTTTTTTGGGGGGTGCTGATTGAACTGTAATTCTGTTTAGATGAAGCCAACCTGAAGTACCTCCCCATGGACGCTGTTGATGACAAGCTGCCGGTGCAAACCAAGGACGCTGTTCTAACCACAATGCAGAAGCTGAACGCCCTGTCACAGACCACTGACGGCCAGTTGCGTGCCGGCCTCTTCCACAAGCTGGTGTCGGAGCTCCGCGGATTGAAAGTCGACATCCTGACCTCCATCGTTGATGAGATGATCGAAATCTCTGACTTTCTGACTTGGCAAGCTCTGGTTCAATGCGGTACCCCAGAATGCACCAGCAGCATGCTGAAGATTCTAAGAAAATTTGACCAAGATGCAAGTGAGGTCGATGCAGTTGTCTATGCCCTGGGAATGCTGTCCAACCCCTCCCGCCTGATGGTGAAAGACCTGCTGGCAATGGCTCAGTACAAGCAGAGCAAACCCATCATGTATGCTCTGAGCAATGTAGTTACAAGGTACGAATTAAATGCCAAAGTGCTGAACAGTATTTTCTATTGTAAATTGGCAGATAACCACTTATATTGTTGTTTTTCACTAGACTGTACAAGTCTGAGGGCGTCACTCCGGAGATCACTGCTGTCTATGAGTACATGATATCCCTTTTGGGTCTAGACTGTTCAGGGGAGAAAGACCTGACCTTCCTGACCCTGAGGGTAGGTTACCAGCTCCAAACACAAATTGAAAACATGAAAAAACCCACAAAGAAATAAAAAGCTCAATCTTATCTGTGATATTCCATCCAGGTTGTTGGTAACATGGGAGAAGCAATGGAGGCCGCTGGCCCTGCTACCAAGAGCATCCTGTTGAAGTGCATGAGACAACCTGCTACCACTTTGTCCGTGCAACTCTCTGCCATTCAGGCTTTCAGGCGCATGTTTGTCACAGAAGAAGTAACTATCATCCTGGTTCACATCGATAATATCTTTAGCTTTTTTTTGCATTGTGTAAGATCTACAAATTGAGTGTGACAGACTGTGACTATAAATTAAAGGGAAATCTGTCCTTCTGTCTAGGTTCGCTCCAACCTCCAGAGAGTTAGCCAATACTCCAAGGGTGCGGTGCAGAAGCGCCTGGCAGCTTACCTTATTCTGATGAGAAATCCACAGGAAAGTGACCTTGAGATTGTGAAGAAGCTGCTCAATCAGGAGCAGAACGTGCAGGTCAAAGCTTTTGTGTCCTCTCACATCTACAACATCATCTCCTCAACCGATTCAGAGACCAAAGAGTGAGAACAAAAAACCTTTCTGGTTCTGAACTTTAGTTTACTAGTAATAAAGTATTGTCAATTCCTTGGCCAAATACACCAATTGATTTGCATCTACTGTATTTTAACTTCAGGCTCGGTCAGAGAATAATGGGAGTTCTGCAGGACACTGATGTTGTCACACACAATGACTACATGACCAAGTCTCGCAACTACAAGCTGGGTGTGGCACATAAGAACATGCATGCCAACATTCAGGGAAACATCATTTTTGATCCTAGCAACCAGTTGCCCAAAGAAGTCTTGTTGGAAACAACCCTGGAAGCTTTTGGCTACAGCTTGGATATATGGGAGGTGTGTGTATTTCCTTAAGCTTTAATGGTTTTCTGTGTTGGGCTCAGTTTGATCAATCATATCTAAGGTTCTGGATGATTTTTTCCATAGGTTGGCATGGAGGGTAAAGGCTTCGAACCAAACATTGAGGCTTTGTTCGGACAGAATGGTTTCTTCCCTGACACTGTATCTAAAGCTCTGTATTGGGCTGAGGACAAGATGCCACCAAAGATCAGAGAAGTTCTGGAAAAATGGCTCGCGCCTCTGAAATCAGAACGGCCAAAGGTATTCACCTTAAACTCTAGTTACTTCGTCATTTTGTTTGTTCACATCGCAATAACAAAATTTTGTTTTCTCCCGAGGTTCCTGCAAACCTAATGGCAGAAATTGCTCGTAACTTCAACAAACTGGTAAAAGATCTGCAGAGTCAAGAGTCCCCAGAAGCCATGGCCTACCTGAGGATCATGGGAACTGAACTCGGTTACATCAAGGCCACCGATCTGAAGTTTATCGTTGAAAATGCAATTTTGAATGCAAAGACTTACATGGATCATGCCAAGGTATTGTTCAATTCCGCAGTTACATTATCTTTATGTTTCATGGCTTTTGAGTTTGTTTGTTTGTTTGTTTGTTTTTACCTCATCAGAGTTTTAACATGCATGTTTTTCCCATCAGTTCATGGGTAGCTGGGTACCAAGCACTGACAATGAGATTTTTGCACACTACATCTTTATGGACAACAAATTCACCTTACCAACTGCAGCTGGCTTGCCAATGACATTTGCTCTTTCTGGCACGTTTGCTCCTGGTGCAAAAGGAGGCCTTCATATTTCTCCAAACATGGTAAGGGGTTTAATATTTCCTTAAAATATATATTTTAGTTTTGGATTGGAGTAAAAAAACTAAACTAAACTCTTTAACAATAACCTTTAACCTTTTTCATCTTCATGGACTGGTTTTACTCACAGAATGAGCTGGTCTTCAGTCCGTCTGTTGGAGTTGAATTCATGACTCAGATGGGGGTCCACATGCCTGAATTTGTTGTTTCTGCTGTCGAGATGCATACCACCCTGTTCCACGAGAGTTCCTTTAATGCCAAGATCACCATGGAGCAAAACCAGGTCAAGCTCTCCATCCCTGCTCCACAGGGTACCACAAAACTCTTCAGAATCAGGTGACAATTATGAAATAAAATAAAATAAATGTATTCTGAAACAATTATGAATTGTGTAACATTCCAAACTCAAGCACCATAATGTCAACACTATCAGTTATTATCACAGCTACTGTGAAAAATCGGTGATAATGTAATTAACTATCTATGTCTATGTTCATTTGTGTACCTGTTGGCAAAATATCTCATGAACCAATGGGTGGATTTTAACAAAACTCTCAGAATGTAATCAATGGATGTATATCTACAACTTATTATCTATTAGGGTCTATTGAATTCAAGATGACCACCACAGTTAATAAATGTTGGCAAAAAGACAAATATCTGCAACACTTCTTCTATCGAAACTTGGATAGTTGGATGCGCTGTAAAACTTCTGTTGTCATTTTTCCCTGTTGTTCTAGCAATAACTTGGAGATTGTTGGTGCTGGACAAGCTACAATGATCCCACACAAACAGAGCGTATCAAAGTGCAACCCTCTTTTCTCTGGAATTAAATACTGCTCCACACTGCATTACACAGACGCTAGTGACAAGACCACTGCCCCTTACTTCCCTCTGAATGGAGAGACAATGTAAGTTGCAGACTAAAGATGTCATATTATTTGCTTTTCACAATATTATAGAAAAATAAAGTGAAAACTCACCAGACTTTATTTCTCTTTAGGCTTGCTCTTGACATCGAGCCCACTAAAGAGATATCTGAGTACACAGCCGCCTTCGTCTATAACCTCCTCAGCGAAGGAAAAGATGGCCGCCAGAAGGTTGATTCCTTGAAGATGATCCTCAGGGCTGAGGGTATGAGCATCATGCATATTAGAGAAATTTTTATTTCTGTAAAACTGCAGTGTGAATGCTGATCACTGAGTGACTGCAGGAATTAGAATCTGAAACTGAAAAGATGCAAAACACTAGCTAAAATCCTAAAGTAGGAAAATGTTTGCTAGTTCCCAAATCCAGCTTAAAATCAAATTTAGCAAAAGGCATGCTAAAAAGTAAAAGTGGCAAAAGTGAAAGTGCTTGGTGAAAACAGCAAAAGGTTAACTTTGAACTAAAAGTTGCAAAAAATAGGCTAGCAATTAAGTGCTTGCTAAATGCTAATACTGTAATAGCAAATGGCTAGATTAAAATATCAAGTTAGGTAGAGGTTAAGTGTAGTAAAGGGCTATCTAAAAACTTAAAAAATAGCAGGTCTGTAGCTAATAGTCAAAAGTAACTAATGCTATCCAAAAGCTAAACAATAGCAAGGCTGTAGCTAAAAGCTTAAAGTAGCAAACGTTTATCTAAAAGCAAAAATAATGCAAGTCTAGTTAAAAACTGAAAGTAGCAAAAGGCAAGCTAACACGTTAGACAAAAGCTTGAAATAGCAAAAGGCAAGCCAAAAGTAGCATACACTGATGAAAACAAACAAGTTTGTTGCAATAGATTTCAAGAAAACAATGCATTTAGAAATTGAAGAAATGTATGCATTCCAATGGGAGTAGATTATGTTAATTTAAAAGTTACAAAAGCCAAACATCATTGCAGCTATCTCCTGAATGGGTTGAACGTTTTGTTATATACAGTAAATGGTTAAAATAGTACAAAGCATGCTAAAGTAGTTAGAATTTTAAAAATGTAAAAATAATGTGGAAAATACAACGACAGGAAATAAACCAGTTCTTGTTACTTTTCTGTGACTCAAGGTTCACAGCCCAGAGAGGCTACAGCCACCATGAAATACAACAGGAACAGGAACATTTTCACCACACAGATCCAGATACCTGACATTGATGTTGAGGCGGGCGTTAAAGTGGGCATGACAGACAGCAGTTCAAAAGGCAAATCCATGTTCCTTGAGATCTCCAACAAGAATGTGCCCCAGCTGTCTCTAATTGGCCGAGCTAAGTGAGTAAACTTTTTTAAACACTATCATATACATATTATATGTATTTATTTAACGTCAGCCATTACAACTCCACCATTAACACATTTGGACATGCATGCATAACTGATAACTTGTTTTTTTACATTTATTGCAGGCTTCAAGCCATGAACGATGGACTACTGCAGGTTCAGCTGCTGGTGCCGTCCCTCAGCACTGATGCCACTCTCAGTGCTACAATGAGCAAAACTGACGGGCTCACCATGCAGATCAAGAGTGATGTGAAACTCCCAGAAGTCGCCTCCATTCAGGCAGTCACTGTCAAATATGGTACATTAGGTTAAAAATAACCTCGGTTGTATTCAAAGCTAGGCTGGTTTTTAAGAAGTATGGAAAATTAAAATGCAAATGTTGATGTATCTCAGGTAAAGAACAGGCTGAGGTTAATCTGATGTCCAACGTGAATGCTGACACAAAGATCCCAGTGGGCTACACCAAAGCTGCTCAGGCATTGCTCGGGCAGCTTGCAAATGATGTCATGGACAAGCAGGTTGTCAATACAGACATGAAAGTACGGCACATTCTCAGCAAAGGCCTTGAGGTAAAAACAATCATGACAACTTTTCCCCAGACACTACCTTTGACAGGCTGCAACATGAGAAATGTTTCTTTTTTAGGCCACCAACCTCTGGATTGATAAGATTTCCATTGATGTTCCTTGCATCAAGAAACTGAAGAACAGCGTTCAAAAGATGCAAATGCCATCAGTGCCTGAAAACTTGTTCATGAATCTGTAAGTCCAACTAAGTTAGTATGTCTTTGATTGATTGCTGCCTCTTGATTTGAATTTAGAACATCATGTAGTCTATTTAAATGTATGTTTGGTTTAACCCTTGTTGTTCTTTTTTCATTCAACCAGTGAAAGCACACTCAGATACCAGTTCAAACAGAACCACTTTGTGATGACTATCCCTCTGCCTTTTGGTGGGAAAACATCTGAAGAGCTGAGGATACCATCTGTTGTCACCTCTCCTCGCATTGCTGTGCCTCAGTTGGAAGTGGATTTTGCCCCTCGGGAGGTCCCAATCCCACGTTTTACCATCCCCGCTGAATATGATCTCACCCTGCCTCTGTTGGGATTGATGGAGGCATCTGCCAAGGTCAACAGCAACTTTTATGACTGGGAGGGAGTGATTACTGTTGGTAATAATACTGCAGAGTCACCTGAATACGTGGCCAAGTTCAGCGTCATGGCTGAAAGTCCAATTAGACTGCTATCTTTTTCAGCTGAAGGTAACCTATACTTTATTCTATAATAAATATTAATTTACAAGTTAATATTGATAAATAAAAAGTAGATTGGATGTGTACTCATTTTTTTTATGAATTTTCTGTCTCACAGGAGCCTCCAAAATCACAGACACAGACAAGGAAACAATTGAGGTCACACTCGATGGAGCCCTGAATCACATGCACATCAACACAGGTTTCAGCATGCTGAAAAGCATTGCCATCACAGACAATATACTGACAACAGGTCACTACAAATTGTATGCTGCTGCTGATCCTGCTGGTCTGAACACTAATTTGACCATTACCACCCAGTACACCCTGGACTCAAACATGTTCTTTGGAGATATTAACACAGATGGGAGCATCACCATTGGACCCATGGTTGCCACCACCACTTACCTCCACACCTTCTCTGTTGAGCCAGCCAAGAAAGAAGCAAAAATGGAGAGCACATTGAGGGTAAACTCTGAAAAGCTGAAGCTTGCAAACAAGATCAAAGCATCCTATGAAAGTGGTGAATTTTTGTTTGAATCAACCACCAACATGAACCATGACCCAATCATGCACACCACCAAAATTAACCTTAGCTACAAGGATGTCAAACTCACCTTCCAGTCTGACTCTGTGACCAAAGCTTATGAGAAGATGATTCGCAGTCAGATGGAGTTCTCCTCCTCTGGAGGACAGGCTGCCTTCAGAATAGAGAACCAAGCTGATGACACCCAGAACCGGGCATATTCTTTGCTTACTGGAGCAATGAATCCCTCTGGCTTAGAGATCAATGCGGATGCCTCCTTAAACATCTTCTCAAGTATTGCTTCCCATAAAGCAACCTTGTCATTGAGCACAAATGGCTTGACCACCAGCTGTACAACAACTGCCCGGCACAGCCCATTTACATTTGAGAATATTTTCCATGGTGGAGTTGACAACACTGGAGCCACCTTGTCTCTCACAACAAAAGGAGCTATTCAGGCCAACAAAGCTGAGCTCTCTGTTGAGGGAAAGCTAGCAAACACAGAGGTTTATCTCAACAGCATGTTCGCAGGTAACCTGTTTGACATCAACAGCAGGAACAGAGTGAACTTCAGGCTGAATGAAGATGGTTTGGTCTTTTCCAACAACATGGTTGGATCTTTCAGGGAGATAAAGACTGACAATACCCATTCACTATCTCTTTCTTTGGGATCTTTAACCCTCCAGTCCAAAACTGACAACTTCCTTGACAGCAGCAATTCCTACATGCACGACGTCACAGTCAACATGAAGCATTTTACTGCTTCAGCTACAGTAAAAAATGACCTGAAGGTGATGGCAGTTAACTTTGTAAATGATGCCCAGTTCAAGGCAGAACCTTACAACGTGGAACTGACTGGAACACTGATAGGAGCCTTCTCAGAGGAAAAGCTCAAGCACACGTATGAAATCAAGTTTGCTAACATGATACTGTCTGCAATGTGCAACACCAATGGAAAACTCCTGGGATCTCGCATGACACATGCAACCGACATGGAAGTGGATGGTTTGACTGTAAAGTTCAACAACCTGGCTAACTTTAATTCACCATCTCTTCGTCTGGACAGCATGCTCAAAACTACTGCTGCACCATTCATTCTAACCGTTGATGCCATTTTCAACTCGAACGGTGAAGTGCATGTGTATGGACAGCACAGTTCTGAAGTGTACAGCAAATACCTCCTACAAGCAGAACCAACACTGTTTACACAGTCCTTTGAGTACAGAGCCTCAACCAGCCATGAAATGGCAGGTAGACCTACTTTCAAGACTAATATGGATAACAAGTTGAACAGCATGTTAAGCCTGCAAGAGCAAAGTATTTCACTGAAGGTGATATCCACAGTGAATGAGCACACTTTTAATCAAGAACTGAGTGCATATAACAATCCAAAGAAGATGGGTATTGAAATGAAAGGAGCCGTCGCAACTCCCCTCTTCAGTAAGGCCAGTCAAGATTATGCCATCTCTGGATTTGTGAAATATGACAAGAACAGTGACAGTCACTCTATCCTGATCCCATTCATTGAACACATGCCAGCAGTGATTGAAAGCATGAAGACCACAACGATGACTCTGATGGATAACAGCATTGAGATGCTTAAAGACATCAGCACCAGGTATGAGATCAGTACCAAGTTTCAAGGCAAAATGGCAGAACTGAAGGATGTCATTGATCATTTTGACTTCAACCTCTTTGTCCAAGACCTGAAAGAGTTTCTCACATTTGTGGAAAAGTTCATCATTGAAATAATGGCCAAGTTCCCAACTGATAAAATTGTTAATCTGTTCAAATATATCAAAGACACTATCAGGGCTACAATCAATAAAATTAACATCCACGACAAACTTGAAGCAGTTTATATCAAAATTGAAGAGTTTCTTTCCAACTATGGGGTTGAAAATATAATTGGGGCCTTCATGGATGAAGTTGTTAAAATTATGAAGGAATATCAGATCAGAGAGAAGATTCAGCTTACATTTGAAGCTCTGAAATCAATTGACATCCAGCCTTTGCTGAACAAAGCCCTGGTGCCTGTCAAGGACCTTATGAATGAGCTATATGCCCTTGACTTCAAACAGCTATTTGATGACATGAGTGACTATTTTGTAAGAATAATACAGAAAATTCGGTCCTATGATTATGAAACACTCACAACTGAGCTGAAAGAGAAAGTTGCAGAGATGAGCAAGATTCCCTGTTTTGGAAAACTCTATGGTGAGATCAGAGTTACCTCACCTTATTACAACCTGAGGACCACTGCTGACCTGGAGAACACCACAACCTCATCAGTCACACCAGAATTCAAAATAAATCTAAACTCAAGGGCAGATTCTACTCTGAATGTCCTTGACTACACTTTGGACACCTCTGCACATTTTGCTGCACCCAAGATGAGCCGTTTGACCATTTCTGAAAACATTAATGTACGTCAGTCTTCCTTTACACTTGACCACAAAGGAGCAATGGATTTCTATGGCCTATCAGCCCTAGCCTCTGCTGAAACGACTGTGAAAGCCACAACTGAGATCTATGATGCAGAGCTTGTCAATAATGCAGTCCTTAACATGGAAAATGGAATCTCTGCCACAGTGGAGACTACCTACAATCATGACCTCAACGTGCCACCCTTCAACGTGTTTAGCAAAGCGATGATGAAACAAAAGAGTGTCTTTGGGCTCGTAGATGGCACCATGCATCTCACGTTAAATAATCAGGCCAATGAAAAATATACAGTTCAGAGATTCTCAGATGAAGCAACACACAAGAGTGACATTGATGTGGAAATGGATCTCCACACAGCCAAAATAACCTTCACTGGAGAGACAAGCAGCAACCACTTAAAGCTGAATCAAACTGTTGTTGCTGATATTTGCATTTTCCGCCATGTCATCATCAATGCCAAGGCTGAGACTGAAACGCCTTTCATGAAGGGCAGTGTTGCAGAAGTCAAGCTCCAAGCTAAGGTTGAAGACATGAAAATTGATCTCACTGCCTCTCACAATGCAAAATTGGTTGGTCAGGTCGAAGGAGCTCTCTCAAGCTCTGCCCTCGCTTTGATCAAACCTACAGAGCTCATGTTTGACGTGAAGAACAAGGGAGGTGCCAAGGTTGTTCTGCCATTCAAGCTGTCTGGAAAAGTTGACCTCCAGAATGACATCGCCTTTACTCTGAACTCTGAAGTGCACCAAGCAAGCTGGACTGGCCTGGCCAGGTTCAATCAGTACAAATACTCCCATTTATTTTCCATGGACAATGGTGAGAAAGAAATTACCATAATTTCCCAAATCAACGGGGATGCAAATCTTGATGTGCTGAAGAAAACTATCACCATTCCTGAAATCACCTTACCATTTGTTGGCATGAAAACACCAAGAGTGGAGGACTATTCTCTCTGGGAAGACACTGGCCTGGGCTTCATCCTGACAACAACCCAGCAGACATTGGACATGAAATCCAAGCTGAAGTACATTAAGAACTCTGAGATGATCACTTTTGATATTAATTTGGATCCAGTCATTATTGCTATAAATAGCAGCATGGAGGCTCTACACAAGAAAGTGCTTTTTAGTAAAGATAAGGCCACAACCATCCTTGCTTCATCTTATGACAAAGCAAAGGCAGAGTATGACAAATACAACATTGAGTTGCCGAAAAACATTGTAGTACCTGCCCACAGAGTTCCATTGATGAATGTTGATATGTCCTCTTTCACAATTCCCCTGCCCGATGTCAATTCCATCGCAATGCCTGCCCTGTATGTTCCAGCTGCCCTTAGCAAGTTCTCTACTCCAAAAATCACCCTGCCCAAAATTCAGACCATCAAGATCCCAGTGATGGGTGACCTGACCTACGAGTTCTCCATGAAAACAGCAATGATCACACTCAAAACTGACGCCAGCATCCTCAACCATGATGGCCTCAACATCAAACTTGATGCCTCCTCATTGTCTGAGTTTGAAATTTTGAATGTGAAGATTGAGGGTAGCACCAAAGTGAAAACAGTGGATGAATTTAAAATGGCCTCCCTTCTGTCTGTGAAACATTCAATGCTGGAGGGAAACCATGAGAGCACCATCGTCTTAAGATTAAAAAACATAGACACCTCTATCACCAACGCAGCAAAAATCAATCTGTCTTCCATGACTATGGAAATCAACCAAGATATTAAAGGGAATCCAGCAGAAGGCCTGGTTGTGTCCACGTCTACTCCATCTACAGGACTCATTGCCATTCAGATGCAGACAAAGAAGCCAGCACAAGTGAAAGCCAGAATCTACGGTCGCTACCCGGTAACAAAACATTTAAATACAGTTTAGATGGGTTTTTTTTAAAGCTCATCCTAATTTTCTTTTTATTTCAACTTAAACTTTTAACTACAATGTTTCTTTTTTCAACAGACTAAGCCAACAACCAATGTTGACATCTTGGGTCTCAAGATTTCGGTGACGGAATCCAAAAAGCTAAACCTTCAGACCACCTGGAATATGGAGATGCCATACGAGATGATGCTGGGACTGAAAAAGCATGTGCCCACAGTGATGGAAATGGTTTCCGATCCTGCTGTCAGAACATACAACAAACTCAACAGGGATGCTAGAAGCCTCAAGGGCTCATTTAAAAAGGCTACAAAGCAGGGTAAAGAAATGTTCAAGAAGGCTGTTGAGAATCTAGCTGCAGTTAGTCCTTCTGATCTCATGCCGACTGTCATAGACAAGACCCTTGTGATTCTCAAAGAGTACCAAAAAAAGGTTGAGCTTGTTCTCGATGCTGTTGTTAAATTCCTGAAACAGACCAAGTTCCAGATCCCTGGTTATGAACAGAGGCTCTCTGGACTTGAGATCCACCAGAAATTGAGCATGTTTGTTGCTGATGTGTTTCAGGAAGCTGTTGAAAAGATCCCAGAGTACATTGCCTCCATGTTTGCACCATTCGTTGATCAATTCAAAGCAATCAAATTCCATTTTCCCGGCTCTAACCGCATTGTCAGTGGGGCAGAAATTCTTAATAATCTGATGGAGTATCTAAAGAAAATGCAGGAGCAGGTGATTGTTACTGTGAGGAATTTAAGTGCAATCCAGCTGGAAGATGAAATCAAGCAATTCTCAGCATTTATGCAGTTTATCGTTGAACAGAGTGAAAACTTTCTTCAACGTCTAAAACAAGAAAACCTAGAGGGCATTTACAACTTCTTGGATGATCTGTACAAAAATCCCAAGATTCCTGAGCAAATTAAGGATGTCCACAGAATCATTGTAGAATTTCTGAGATATGTGATCGATAAGCTCTACCAATTGACAACCCTATCACCTTATGCATCTACTGAACAGTTTAGAACAGACGTCCAGTCTTGGACTGACTCTTCAGTAAAAGGCATTAACACCTTCCACAACACCGTCATTAGGACCCTCCAAGAGAAAAGCAAGGGTGTTGAATCCTACGTTAAAGTAGATGACAGACGGATAGAGGTTGAAATTCCTTTACCAAACATTGCCAGATTCAACTGAATGTAAACAAGGCAACCAAAAATGTTGATACATGTTTGTAATACTTGTCTCTTTTTCATAACCAACAACACAGCAGTGAAGGTTTTGTCCTAAAAACTAAACTCCCCATTCACAGGGATGTGTATTCCTGTCATACTTCTCCGTTCTGCTTTCTCACCATTCATTTATTATTTCATGGTAAACTAACAATTGTTCTGATCCTATCGTTTTCATTTGTGTCTTGTACTATTTAAAAAGCCACGTCAATAAACACAGTTTGTACTGCATACATGTCAAAGCATTTCTTGTGTCATTTAAAAAACAGTATTTGGAGCAATGGACCTTGTAGACTCTTGTGAAAAGCTAACTTATATTTATGTTTATTAAATTTGTTCTTTTTTAAAATTTTTACAAAAAATACAAAACATAAATGATAACGTACAAAATACTGTATTAAAAAAAGAAAGGCGGCAGAAAGAAGAAAAAAACTTATTATATCTGCCCCTTTCTTCAAACAATCAGTTCAAACAACATTAATCTTCCAGTAACAGAACAAAATGAATACTGTAACTCTTTCTAATTTTCTAACTAATAATTCATATATATTTTTTAACAATTTAGTTTTGATCATTTTCTTAAATATATTCTTAAATAACTTGCGACCACATTAAAATTATCTAAAGATGACGATGAGTATTTTAATATACACTAAACACAGCTCACAGTACACTCCTAACCTGTGGCCACCAGTTACTTGTTGTACACTTGGGTCTAAATTTAAACATGACCAAGTAATGCATATCACATGACACTTTTCATGACAATTTTAATCTAAGTTCATCCTTTCAGCACATCTGTAAAACTAGCTCGTTTTTCAAAAGGTTATTCAGTTGTAGAGATAAATCCAGTGATTATTTTCTGAGTTGTATTAAATCATTTTAGTCATTCATGAGATATTTTGCTAACAGACACAACTGACGCCAGTAGTTATTGGAATAGTTTAAAACAGGGATTCTTAAACTTGTTGAGTTCAGGGACCTCACAGAGGAGGAAAAGTTTCAGGGACCCCCCCTCATAACCCTCATGTTTATTTTTTTTCCTTCAGTTTGTCTCTTTAATGCAATTAATCAATCAATTTTATTTCTATAGCACATTTCAAAAACTGCAGGGGCAGTCACAGTGCTTTACAATAAGACAAAACAAATAGATTAAGACAATCTAAAAAAAAGTTAAGTCTGGTCCTCTGGACATTCAATAAACAAAACAAAGCAATGGGGCATGGTTGTTCAAGCATTAAAAAACAAACAGCAAAAGTTTAAAATGAATTCTGTAGTGCCCAGGGAGCCAATGAAGGGACGTCAGGGTGGGAGTAATATGCTTGTGCCTATAGGCCTGAGTTAACAGGCGAGCAGCAGAGTTCTGCACAAGCTGCAGACGGGTGAGAGCGGTCTGCTTAATGTTAGTGCATCACAGTATCGTAGTCAAGACGAGCTGTGATAAAAGCGTGGATTAATTTCTCAGAGTCAGGTCTTGCTAAAATTGGTTTCACTTTGCTATTTGGCAAAGTTGATAAAAACTTTTCTGAACAACACTGCTGATCTGTTTTTCAAATTTAAAATCAGACTCAAACTTCATCCCCAGATTGGTGACACAATCACTGAGATAAAATGACAGTGAGCCAAGATCTATGCTGGGAGAGGGACAGCAACTCAGTCCAAACATCAGAACTTCAGTCTTGTTCTCATTTAGACTAAGGAAGTTAAGAGAAAATCCTGCTTTAATATCATTAAGTCAGTGTGTAAGTTGCTGGAATGTGTTGCTTTGTGGCATGGGAAAATAGATCTGGCAATCATCATCATAGAAGTGAAATGAAATGCCATGTTTCCTAAAAACAGAGCCGAGGGGGAGTGAGTAAAGAGCAAATAAAAGAGGGCCAAGGATTGAGTCCTGCGAGACACCATGTGGAAGAGGAGCAGTGGAAGGCATAAAATTATCAATTTTTACGCAGAAATTCCTATTAGATAAATAAGACCAAAGCCAATGGAAATATCTGTGTAACATTAAAAAAAAACTAAGACCGTTCTTTAATTGTGTTAATACAGTTTTTATAATTTTAAACATGAAAGACACACTTAATTAACAAACTTATTAATTTCAACTTCCAAAAATTAGTTTTGAGAAAATTAACAGTATCAAAAACCACTTTAAAACTTTACCTATTCACATAATGAACACAAATGTATTGCCACTTCTTCAAATCATTACAGAAAACTCTACATAAAACTGAAAAGAATCATAATAGCATTAGTCATACCAGGGCCGGCCCAAGGCATAAGCAAACTAAGCAGCTGCTTAGGGCCCCGGGGCAACTAGGGGACCCCCTAAGTGGAATTGAGGTAATTAGTCAACTTTAAATTAAATTTTAAACCATTTAACGTGGTTTAAAGTAATTATTTATTTACATTATTTAAGTATTTCCTTGAGGTTTAATTTTATTTTGTCTGTTTTTGCCCAATTTAATTTATTTTTATGCATCTCATTTATTTTATCTGTTTGTTGTTGATCTTGCACTACATACAAATTATTTTGAACATTACTGCGGCAGTTCTCTGGAATCAAAGATAAAGATGACACTTTTGCTGTAAAGTACATTGCATACTGCTGTTTTTTTTTCTTTCTTTTGTTACTTTTAGTACCACTAAATGTATGCATAGGATCATGTAAACAGAGGGCAGAGTTGCAATGAGTTTATGTTAGGTGGGTGAATGATCTGATCATCTGAGTGTTGATTGCAGTAATCAATATTACTAGCAGAAATAGAGGGCCCAAATGAAATTTCGCTTAGGGCCCCATGGAGGCCTCCCCAGAGAAATCTAATTGAAGCAGATGTGATTTCAAGGCAACAAAGTTCATGCTCAATCATCCAGGCATCAAATCCAATAATTCTCAGTCGGGCCATCTGGACAGTTTCTCTTTTATAGAGCAAACTGGTTGGTCCACTTAAGGAGTTTACTGCTTGGTGGGGAATTTACTGGAACTCCTCTGACTGATGAAGCCCTCCAGATAGAGGGCGAAATGTCTCTATAAAAAAAGAAACTGTCCAGATGACCCGACTGAGAATTATTGGATGTTATTTCCTGCATCTTGGTGTATTTTATCAGATTGTTAAACATCCACGTGCTTGTTAAAAAAAAACAACCACACAGTAGGCCCTCGTTACTTTGCGATTCGTTTATCATGGACTCGCTCTATCGCGGTTTTTCAAAATAAGATTGGACATGATACACAATTGGTTGGTTGATGGACGAGCCGCACAATGGGCATGGGATTTTTTATTTAAAATACATATTTTAATTATTTAGCACCTGCTGCACATTTACAGCCCTCATTGCAGGATAAACTTCCTGCTGCAGCTGTTTATGATCAGCTGTTCACCATGCATAGCAGAGAAGTGGGCGTGGCCTGGCCAAGAGTGGCATCGAGCTAAATCATTACATACTGTGCTGTTTTGGAGAATTTAGCTTAGAAACATTGTTTAGAATACTGCAAGAGTGTATAAGGGTTTAAAATGCCTTTTTAAATAATAATTATTTTAGAAATAATAAAATAAACTACTACTACTTGTACTACTATTCATACTTTGCAGTTTTTACTTATCGCAGGTCTTCTGGATACGGATCCACTGCGATAAACGAGGGACTACTGTATGTATATATACCAGGGAGTCCTCGACTTATGGCGCTCTCGACTTACGGCAACTCGGACTTACGAACAGTACAGTTGTACATTAAATACAGCACTATGTGTTTTTAGATGAAAGTGTGTTAGCTAATCGTTTGTAAACAAAGTTCTGTGCATGTTTATGAAGTACGTTTGTGTTGAAAAACGGGTGTTTGGCGCAGTGCTAGCATACATTTTACGACTTACGAACGAAAATCCGGACTTACGAACACACGTGCTATGGGTTCCGACTTACGTCAAAATCTGGTTACGAATGGCCCTCAGGTCCGGAACTCGTTCGTAATTCGAGGACTCCCTGTACAGTATATATATATATATATACATATATATCGGGTTTTTTTTGCGGACCCCCAAGCAGCAGCTCAGGGACCCCCCGGGGGTCCGGGGACCCCAGTTAGAGAATACCGGTTTAAAAACAGATCAGTCTTTTACATATTGTGGGGAATTAATTAGCTGCTAAAAAAAAAAAAAAAACTAAAATTTTCGGTTATAGTCACTTTTATGTTGGAGAAAGTAATTTAGCTGTGGCGGCCATCTTGCTTGGAGTTGACTCCCAAAGTTTATCAGATAATGATTACTTTTTGAGATTTTCATTAAAATGTATCCACTGGTTCATGAGATATTGTGCTAACACTACAGGTAAACAAAAACAAGAACAGTACTTAGACATGGGCAACTTTTGCAAAAACTGTGCTATAAGAAATAACAAAAAGTATGTGACTCATGTATTAAGTCTCCATACATATTCATGCTGTAAACTGTATTTATGTGTTAAGAGGAAAAAAACAAGGTAAGATTATTAAAAAGTTGACATTTTTATTGGGATTTTTTAAAAACAGCAGCACTTGTTCCCTTATATTTGTACCATTTTACCACAAAAACTTACCAAAAAAATCACATTCTGTGTTGTCCTCCTCTGTTAAAAAAAATAAACAAGTCAGCGAAGGCAACACAAGGCAGAAGGAACGGTGGCCTTTACACAATTGTCCTTTTGTTTTAAACAAAGAATAAAAACTTTGATTTTTTTTTTTTTTACCAGCAGAAAACACAAAATATATTTTTAATAAACAGTATTTTTCTTGCTGGGACTGGTAAAAAGCAAAACAATAACATTCAAACATAAAAAATTTAAAAAAGACGAAGTTACTGTTGCAGTGTCATTAACTTATGTCCCTTATGTCCGTAGTTGTCGTTTGGACGAGCGCTCCCACCACCGCGCACGAACACTAGCAGAGACAAACTAAACTTGTTCACAACTACAAGTTACAAAAGATGAATTAAACTAAAGTTTAACACAAATATAAAGTAAATTAAAAGTGCATTCACTGTAAAAATAGAAGGAATTATGGATCATATTAAAATAAAAGGTGCTCATTGCAAAGTCATGAAGACCAAACAAAACATAATACAGTAAAATAAAAAGTTTATTTAAGCAAAAACTGTTCCCTTTTTGACTTGTAAAGGCACAAGCTGCTGAAAGCAGGTTAAAACTTACAGGCCGTGTTGTGCGTCAAGTTTCATCTTAATGCTTTGTTTACATCAAGCGCATACCTGCATTTCATGACATTCTGTAGATATGGAAAACAAACTACTGTACATACAGCTCAGATAACATTTGTTTGATTTCATACTTTGCAATGACATTCTTTGAGTCTAAATTAATCCATATTCATCCTTAAATACCTTTTACAGCATAAAGGGTTTAAAAAGTCTAAACGTTTTGCATTAATTGGCTACAAATAAGTCAAACTGGCGCATTTAATCAACACCAACTGGTTTAAACGAGTGTGGCTTGCAAAGGAGTTTTATGACACTTAAGAGAAAACACACCCTTTACAATAGACTCCACTTAAAGGTTGACTCCACTAGAAATGTAAGCTGGAGGTAAATGGAAAATGTCATAAGCCACAAATGGAATGCATTAGTCAGTAAAACAGCTGGCTTCACTCAGTCTGTGTGCATAGTGTGATTAGAGTAAACTGGAAGGCATTGTCTATTCTTTGGTCGTCCACACAGCCACAGCTAGGAATAAAAACAGAAACAAGTTTTAAAATAAAGTAGCCCATTGGAAAGCTGCAGAAGTGCAGGTCTCCTAACACTGTCAGGCTTCATTAGAAGCAAACGGATCCATAAAAAGATTCTGCAAAATCAAGTTGTCTCGTTCATTCAGAAGTGGCAAAAAATACTCTGAACAAAGGCCCAGCATCCCATAAAAGGAATGCTTACAGCCCACCACAGATTTAAACTCAAGATATTTTGTTTAGAAATAAAGTTGTAGCCCTTCTAGCGAAACGACGACAATAACATAACGTGCAATTTCATGCGATAACACTAGATGCGACGCTCGGGCTACTACCAAATTTTAAGCCATATTTCATAAAACTGGCTTGTCGCTAGAGATGCGCGATATATACGATATATGGTAGAAACGATAGACATATGCGCAATGATAAAGATCTGTCATCTACCGGCTAACCGCAGGAACGCTTGTTGATGATGTCATCAGCAGGCGCCGCTGTTAGATTAACTGGAGCAGCATGGCTGAGAGCAGTGCAAGTGAAGAGCTAGTGAAGAAGGCAGGAGCAAAGACGTCAATAATATGGACCTGGTTCGGGTTTAAGCAGTCAGACCATGAGCAGAACAACGTCATCTGTAAAGTCTGTGGAGCGACAGTTCCTGCAAAGGGAGGCAATACTAGCAATTTGTTTTAACACCTTAGAACAAAGCATGTGCTTGAATACCAGCAATGCAGCCAACTGCGAGTTCCAGTCAAAATAAAGCGAGTTTTTAGAGTTGGCTGAAAATGGTAAATTATCAACATATTTTTAAATAGCTGACTATTTCATACAATTTGCACTACAAGAAACAAGCCTATACTTGATTTCTTTTTTTATAGAAACCTCTGTAGAAATAGTGTTTGACTTTTCTTGATTTAGACTATTTTGTGATACAAGTTTTCAAAATACTGTAAATGTTGTCAAAATAACACCCTAAGCTTTTTTATTTTAAGTTTTATACTAAAAACATATCGTGATATATATTGTTACCACCACAAATCGCAAAAGATATTGCGATATGAGTTGTATGCTATATCGCACATCCCTACTTGTCGCTATTTTTGACATTTCTAAAGGGTGATAAAGACCGTGGCAGCCATCTTGAAAAAGCTAATCCAATGTGTCGTTACAACCCAGTGGTTGATTATGTATTTAGCAAACAGACGAGGAAAAACAAAACACAATCATCTAGCCCGTGGGGCTTTTCAACTGGTGGCCCAGAGGCCAAATCGGGCGAACTCGGTTCGGCTCACCAATGAGTTCATCTTTAAATATAAAACTAGATTTTAAACCATAAAACAAACTTAGCTCTTGGGCTTTAATTTGTTGTAGTAACTATGTGCCAGTTAATACAACAGTGTTATTACAGTTTGAACATAAATTACAGTGCAAAATGCGCTTCTAATTATAAAATATAAACCTCGGGCTTTAATACAAACAGGTCCTCCTAAAAAAAAAAAAAAAAAAAGGAGGTAAAAAGTCTTTGCAAGTGTTTTCCCCCGTGCAGTCAGTTTGAGATCACGTGATCCATGACAGGGTGTGCTCAGAACATTAGGCCACGCCCCTCCAACATGTCCGGACTCCTCGCTCACATCAGGGCGCAGCAGTTGTTGGGGCACCCGCCCCGGCCGGGCGCCTGCAGGGCCGCGCGCGTCGCGG
>JARVJN010000254.1:24940058-24953232 GCA_031763805.1 Argolebias nigripinnis
GGAATTAATCAAAGTCCCTTTAATGCTGTACAAATTCACCTCAAATGCAGTTAAGATGCTCCCTGAATGACCACCAATTATGTTTCTAATGTCCAATAATTCAAACAGAATGCAGCTTGAATACCTAGAAAGAACTTTGAATATTCTTATAACACAAATGTCCCGAGGATGCTGCCAGAATTGTCCCTGATAGAATATAAAATGCAGCCGAACGTAGCATTTTCATCAGTCTCAGTCCAGCCAACATAGAGTATGAGCCCCCTGGACCCCGTTTGTTCCAGACTGATGTTCTCCAGCAAATTCTGCTTTAAAGAGAAGTGGGGGACGCCAGAATGTTGCCCTGACTTCGTTAGTTACAATGTCATTGGAAAAGCTTGTTCGGTTGATCCTCTTGTCAAAACTTAAAACAAATTTGGAACAACTTCAATTTGTTTACCGGACACATAAAGAGGGGGAGAACCCAACAGGAACTCTTTCAGATATCTTAAAAAAGGGTTAAATCATGTCATCTGGACTAGTTTTTTTTTAGGGAGAAACATTTCATCTTTCATCCGAAAGTCTTCATCAGTCTAAGTCCTGCCAATATAACCCAGATCTGTTTTATAAAAAGCACCTCCTCGATGTGTTTCCCCGTCTGTGGAATCCAGTGAAACTAGCTTCACACATGCAAAAAGATGAAATATTTCTCCCACAAAAAATAAACTTGTCCAGATGACGTGATTAAACTGTTCGGTCTTCGGGTTAACAGGGTTCTCTCTAATGACCTTTTGTCCTCTACCGGTTCCCCTCAGGGCTGTGTTCTTGTGCCCCTTTTATTCATTTTATATATGAACGAATGGCGCGGCCAGTACCGATTGCATAACATTTTGAAGTTTGCTGATGACTCTGTGATCCTGTCCCATCTCAGCAGTGATGACCCTGACCCTGGGCCTGTGGTCGGGGACTTATCTATTAAAATTAAATGTTTCCAAGACAAAGGAGATGGTCATTGATTTTAGAAAGACTCTTCAGTTGCTGCTCCTGTGGTCATTAACGGTGAAGCTGTCGAGGTGGTGCAGCAATATAAATATCTGAGAACTGCACTCGATAACAAACTGACCTGTGACCCCCATGTAAACGGCTTGTAAGAAGGCCCGTCAGAGAGTGTGTGTTTATCGGCAGCTCTGTGGTTTTAATGTTGATTCGACTTTTATGAGAACGTTTTATCAGGTCTCTTTTAACTTCCACCTTCATCTACTGGTTTGGACTTTTAACATGTCAGAACAAGAACAAACTCTTGGGGATTGTCAGGATGTGCAGTAAAACTGCTGACATAGCCCTACAGAACCTCATCGATCTAGACAAGGTGAGGTCAGAGAACAAGGCCAGGCTGATTCTGGCAGATCCTGATCACCCACTCCATGGTGAGTTCAGGTTGCTTCCGTCTGGATGCAGCTGTTTGTTGCCCAGATGTAGCACAAACAGAAAAACTCATTAATCTCTGTAGTGATCAGGCTTCACAATGAACAGTGGTGATTTAGCGGCTTCATGTCTTGTCAAGTATGGATGTTTTGTGTGTCTACTGACTGTGAAACAAAGTAATTAAAACTACTGGACTTGAACTCGGAGCAGAAACGTTATGATTAGGACAATCAGAAGATTTCCGACTCGACCGTGGCTGGCAGAGATGAAACGTGAAAAAACTGAGAAGATGTTAGAGTTGAGCTGAGGACTCCTGAATGAAAAATACATTCCAGCAGCAGTTGGCTGCATTTTTATGCATTTTTATTTGTCTGTGTTCTGAATTCTGTCTGGACTCAACCGAGGACTAATCAGAACGTTCCATTCCAGCTGCAATCCAGCAGCAATTGAAAGATTTCAACAGCATTCCAATGCATCTGAGCTTTAATGTTCAAATGGGTTCCAGCACCAACCGTGATGCATTCAACGTGCATTCTGGGCATTCTGCCAGGATTTGAAGTGGCTTACCTTTTCAGGTTTCCATTGAGCACAATCAGATTCTTTAAAATACAGTTGGGATCCAACAAGAAACTTAGAAATCTATCAGAATGCTATATACTTAGCACACTGTCCGATGCTTCTCCACTTGGAATGCAGCCAGAAAGATGTGAACATAAATAAAACATTCAGTCACAAAAATCCAGTGTTTGCAATGCACTCAGAATGCAGGCAGAATTATTAATATTAACTTTGAATATCAGTGAGTATTCAAAGAACGTATGCTAGTCTGTGTCCCTCCTGCCAGCAGTCTCTCTGTTAGATACATATTTTATAAACCACTGAGTGGATTTTATTGAACCTTTCAGAAATCAAACGTAGGATGTGCATCTACTACTGATTAATTTTTTAGAGACTATTGAATTGAAGGTGAATGTCACAGCTAATCAGCATTATTTAACTAACCGAGTCAATGTACAGGCATTCAGTTAAGGTTTGATGTGGTAGAAAGTTACCCCAACACATAATTTGAGACTAGCATCTCACAATATTGCATGAAATGTCACTTACACATATTTTTAAGGGTTGACCAAATGGCTGTAACTCTATGATTCCTTAGCCTAAAACTCTGTCATGAAAGGCGGCGAGTGATGTGCATTCCTTCAAGTAATACCGTATTTTTTGGACTATAAGGTGCATTTAAAATTCTTTAATTTTCTCAAATATTGACAGTGAGCCTTATAATCCAGTGCACCTTATGCATTACAGTATTTTCCGCTATACACGTCGCACCGCCCTAAAAGTCACATCAGTCCAAATATGTTTAACAAAGTGGAAAAATCCATAAATATGTCGCTTCACCGTGTACGTCACATCTATTATGCGTCACTGCAGACAACTGGGAAATGTGGGCCGGTGTTGTGCCAAAAATTGAATGGCTGCCAAATGGTATCCGTGGGAGTGTACACAGGAGGACTTTAACAAGAATTTAACAAGATTAACACTTAAAAACAATTATTTAAAACAAAATTTAAAAGCAAAAAACAAATATTTAATTAGGCGTGTCAGTCCAACTTTTCATTAATGAATGCACTTTGACGGTCAAATCTGCTGCATTTCAAAACCCGATTCGCGGAAGCGGGCATGCGCAGAGGGACGAGCCTCAGCATATTTCTTTGAAAATTTATCAACATAACCACCTAAAATCAATAATTTGTTTGCTCAGAATTATAGTAAAGGTGTGTCTCAGTTGAATTTTTACTTAATAAATGCGCTTTGAGAGTCAAATCAGCTACATTTTAAAAGCTGATGCGCAGAAACTTGAACGCGTAGAGGTCAACTCTCTGTCCATTTCTTCAAAATGTAACAAGCTAACCACCTAAAACAATTATTTGTTTGCTCAACTTTATAGTGAAGGTGTGTCTCAGTTGAACTTTTACTTAATAAATGCACTTTGACAGTCAAATCAGCTGCATTTTGCCAGGGCAGCGCAGTGAAATGAAGTTGAATCGGTTGCTCCAGACAAAGGTGGTAGTGTATGGCAAGCCAATTGTGTCATTAAAAGCCACTTTTACCTATGACATAATGCAACGGCATGCCTTACTACTTGAGTGCCATCTAGTGACTGAAAATGGTAGTGTTCAAAAATTTCAGTCAGAATATATGAAAATGGTCATATCTCAGCCAAAAATTGGTTTATACATATGGGAAAAAAATCTATAAATATGTCGCTTTGGTGTATAAGTTGAAGGACATGCAAATTATGCCCAAAAAACTCTGCGACTTATACAGCAAAAAGTATGGTAATTCTAGTTGTGCTTACTGACCTAGAATTGATTTTATGTGGTACAACTGAACAACGTTGAGAGTTTACTGTGAATGAGTTGAATAAGATTTGACTTATCTGACTGTTTTGTTTCGCTTCATGCACCTTATAGTCTGAAAAATACGGTACTTTCTGTTTGCCCTCACCCTTTTAGTAAGTAATAATAATAATTAATAAGTGTGAATGCTTTGGTGAGCAGGTTTTCTTTGTAAGTTTTAAATTAAACTTTAATAAACATAAGCCACTTAGTTCTCACTGCATCAAAGAGGTAAGAGTCTCTTATTGCGTGTCTAAACCAGCCCCAGAAGGAATCTACTAACAAATCTTCCAAATCATAAGTGTAATGGACCAAAGCTCTTTGAATTTGCCTTAATTTCCCCAAAGGCCTTTAAATCAGCTGCTCCAGTGACATCAGACGTTGTGCCGACAACATGCTCTGAAAACACTTGAGAGGAGTGCAGACAGCAGATAAATCTTGTTTGGCACTACAAGAACCATTGTAGCCGAGTGCAACTTGTCAACTTTTAAATGCCATTTTTTATTATGGAGTTATGTGACTTGAATGCAACTCTTAAGAACTTGACTTTTGGAATAAAATACTGTTATACTGTATATACGGTAACTCAGATGCAGTATTTTGTGAACATCAGACTGCAGTTAACAGAGCAGGTTTACTGTGAATGTTAACTGATGAATGAACTAATGAAGATGTTAACTGATTTTACACAAGGTTAAAAAAAACTAAGAGATGAGGCAGATTTTGTGGCTTCTGATCATGCCAAGCTGCTGAAATAGAAACTGGTTCTGTTTAAGGCACACTTGTTTGGGCAGGCACAGTGCTGGGAGCAAATTCCCTTTGTGTCCAGTTGTCCTTGACTTCAGCATGTCTCACGCAATCATGTTTTATGTTCTCTGTTCTGCTCTGCGCATTTTTTCTTTCAGCAGATTTTTTTCAAACTAGCCTTCTCCTGCATTGTTTTTACCGTTGTTCATTATTTATCACTACCTGCTGCTGAATGGCTAAGGCAGACAACAAAGTTTGTGTTGCCCAGACACACACAAAATGAATGTAACACAATCAGTTTGACAAATATTGAGCTAAAAATTGGTGTGGTAGTAGCTGAGAGTCCCCTGCAAAACATACCCAGAGTGCAAACTGCTAAGGTCATCATTAAAAAACTTTGAATCAGAATCAGAATGTCTTTATTGACAACGCACCGAGGTACAACAGGAATATGTACGCACAGTTGTCTGAAAGAGGGACTAAGTGTACGAAGCTGCAGCTGATTTTCAGCGCGGCCATCTTATTCCTTATCAGAATAATAATCTTAGATATGAAAAGGGGAGAAGAACCATGAGGGTAGATAGTGGTATCACAAAAAGTATATTTCACATCTTTTCTATTAGGACACTATTGGAGTCAATCTTGTTATGTTAATTGTTATGTTGTTATGTTTATTGTGGTTATGTGATGATAATCTTGTTATGTTAATTGACATGTTAATTGTCAATCAGTCATGCTCGGGCTGCTGTTGTTATGCCATCTTGTTTTGCGTTACTCATGTTTTGCGTATGACTTAGATCCTTATTTACTGTTTCTTTTTTATAATTTATATTTAGGGGTTGAACGAGTACATACTTTTCTAACTTGACATTAACATAATAAAGCTCGAGTAGAACTCGAGTAATTGATGATGTCATAGGATCTTAAGATGCAAAAAAAAAAAACGCAAAAAAAAAAAGTCATTTAATATTTACCAAAAAAAAAGACCAACATAACATTGGGAGTGCACATTATGCTGGTCTACCATTTATCATACTGTAGATAAATCACAGGAAAACCAAAACTATTAGTTATTATTATTAAGCTGCAAAAGTTAAAGAAACATGCGGCATGTCAAAAACGAAACCAAAAACAGTGGGTCAGTCGACCACCCCGCACCGCCCGTGGTGCAACGCATTAGGTTTAGTTTTAGAGACAATACCATACCAGCTTTTTTTTTATAGAGCACTTTAAACACCCACAGGACCAAAGTGCTGTACACACAACAAAACAATCATACAGTCAGGTATTAAAAATGATTAAAAGTCACATAATAAAAGTTGAGCAATCATACAATAATAAAGTTTATAGGTTTTTTTTAATAGGTTTAGAAATTTATATTTTTTGTTTGTGAAACAAGGTCATTGGAAGCTGGTTCTGGTTTGGTCATTGGACCCGGTGTTACACTATATTCTGTGACCTGCAACATAGAATGCAACACCGCCCCCTATGGTCACAATATACAGTAGTCACAGAATTTGGTGTAACACGGTTCACAACGCGCTCCAATCAGGAAGTTGATTCATTTTCTGTTCTGTAACTGCAACATGATGACATCACTACGAATACTTGATGTGAAATGAAAAAACTCAGCGGATGTCCTAGGAATCGATGTGTCGATTACTCGAGTAGTCTGTTAAAGCCCTATTTATATTTTGCTAGTTTTGGGTGTAACTGGGACCCTGTGTACATAATTTCGTTCCATCTCATGTACCACATGCGATGGAAATGACACTAAAGTTGATTTGAACTTGCATCTGTGTGTTAGCAAAATATCTCAAGAACTACTGAACACATTTTAATGCAACTCGTTGGATGTAGAGTACACTTACAACTGATTATTTTTTAAATGCAGCCAAATTCAAGACTGCTGCTGCATCCAAATGATCTTAGAAAACAGAAAAATTGCCATAATTTAGTCAATTTTATAGCAATTAATCTAAAATTTGTTATGATGGGAGCTGTTCAATCATGAAAAAAAAAATCCAAGCTTTTCTGTGGGAATTTGATATCTCGTTTATGTCATTACAAATCCACTGCAAATAATACTGTACTTCCAAATTTGCATACGTACTTAGATGTGCTCTTAATGAAAGTACATTAAAAATAATCCACTTGTACCTCATTAAACCTGCAGGCTCACTATCAGGTTCATCCCATTTGTGTAAAAGCTGTTCTTTTCTCATCTCCATCTCATCTGGGAGGCTTTCTTCTTGTATTTAGTGGCTGATACAGTTGTTATCCATGACCCGTGGCTTGTAAAGTATCAGATTTGCCAGGCGTCTGTAACCACAGTCTGTAATTGTGAGCCCTGAGGATGCTAGAAACGGTGATTGGCAACGTTTCAGTCGGCCATTAAGTAATAATGACAACACCAGAGCCACATTGTTCCACTGCACGTCTGGCACACAACAATACCACTGTGGATACAGTACGAGTTACACAATATCACGTGGCTTATAGGAAGTTTCATGTACTGTGCCAGAACACGTCCAAATACGATATTTATATATTGATGCGTCGTGATGGAGAGCAGCTAACATGACGCTAGCTCGAAGATGTTCTACTAATGATGGGGAAGAACGAAGTAGAATCTGCAATTAGTAATTAGACATCACTTTCCATGGAGGGACGGACGAGACAGAGGGCAGAGTGTCCGCTTACTCATGATCAGCGGATGGACTGAAGTGATGTGAGACGCTCCACGAGGGGAAAAATGAGAGCTCAGAGCCACACAGCAGCAGAGCTTGAGAACTGGTCGCGATAAGATTTTGGTACTCAGGGGGCTCCTGCGGGGGGAGGAATGTCTTGCGATTGCCATGATCACTGAGGACAAGATTACACTGTTTTATAATAAGACATGCCACATAACCTTAGTGTCATCTGAAGCTGTCTATTTGACATGTGACGAGGAACATGTGATCGCTGCTGCGGGTTTGTTTTCCACTCGCTGTGTTTTGGTAACTTTGTGTTGACCCTACAGTAAAGCTGTCGTTGTGGAACAAGGAATATGATATGTCAGCCTGTTTGCATAAGCTAAATGAACTGGGCTGGACCACCCAAATTACACTCGGAGCTGCACGGGGACCAGTTTGATTGTACGGCTCTGCTTTGTGTGGTTCTCACAGCATTCAAAAGAACTGGCTCCCTCACTTTGTTAAAACAGGACCTTACTCTGAATATTTTTAATCAGTGCATGCCAAAACACACAACCACGAAAGCTCCACTGTTTTTGGAGGTTCAGTATGAATCAAGTTAATCAAATAAAATCGGCACAATACAAATAATAAAAAAGCCAATACAAAAAAAGGAGATTATTAAAAACAAATAATAATTAAAAAACAACTGCAAAAACAAACAAAATGAAGCAAACACATTTTATATTATGCTGTATTAAAAGCCAGTGCGTACACATGTGTTTTACAATGAGGTTTAAAATATTCAAGGATTGAAGCCTGTCTGATATGAAGAGGCAGCTGGTTGCACAGTTCAGGAGCCCCGTCACCTCTGTGTGGACCAGCCTGGACCACGGAACAAACAAAGGATCATTAGACCAGAAGGATCTGAAGGGACATAAGGTTGCAGATCAAACAGGTATACAGGAGCCATTCCGCCATTCAGGGCCTTATAGATCATCAATAGAACTTTAAAATCAATTCTACAATGTATATTTAGTCAAAAATGGAAATGTATTCACTTTCTCACATTTATTTTGTTTGTGCTAAAAGACGAGCGGCAGCATTTTGAAATAAAAGCAGACATGAGATATCAAATTAAGAGTTTAAAGGGATCTCTTTACAACAGAACTACCGGTAGTACGTTTCTCAAGATTAACATTTAAATCAAGTATCACCCACATATTTTTTACATGAGATTTTACAAATTACTCCAAGCTACTTTGATCTGTAGAAGCAGAGCACTTTTTACTAGGACCAAAAATAATGACTTTGGTTTTATCATCAGTATAATTTAAGAAGTGTGACGCCATACCAGCTTTTACCTCATTGAGGCAGTCAAGCAGGAGTTTCAGAGAAAAAGAATGATCGATCATCAACTGTAGGTAGACCTGCGTGTCATCTGCATAAGAATGAAATGTTGAATTTCCAAATTTTGTGTCTAAAGGGTGCATATAAATCTAAAATAAAATATGTCCAACAATAGATCCTTGGGGAACTCCACGTGTGAAAGAAGCAGAGGAGGAAACGGGTTATCCAAGCTTGAAATAATATTTAAAAATGATTACTTATCATACTTATTTTCTCCTGTTTCCTGTTGTCAGAATGTTTTTCTACTATGTTAAACTTTCTAAGTCGACATGTGTTTGAAAGAAAAGTGCCAGCAAGTCAAAGTCTGTCTGTTACTTTTCTGACATTTCAACTAATTACATGTACACAAATTTAAAAAAAAAATTTTTAGCAAGGCAAGCCAAAACTATAAGTGTGTCTGCCAGCTGGTGGCTACAGAGCGGCGAGGAAATCCTCCTTCTTGAGCTTTGAATAAATAATAGTAGCTTAGTTTGGCCCATGTTATTATAAGGACAATTTTCTGATTTTGGAAGGTGGCGTTCATTTGGAGGTGAGGGCAATATCGCTCTCCAAATTTTAATAGATTTTTGTCAAACTTCTATCCTGAACTCCAGGATAATTATTCTAAGGAATTTCTATAACACAGAGAAACTCCTGTCAGACAGGTAAGACCTGAACCAGTCTTGTGCAGAGCCTTTAACACAGGGGTCGCCAACCTTTTTGAAACTGAGAGCTACTTCGTGGGTACGGAGTCATACAGAGGGCACCAGTTTGATAAACTCTTCGGAAATAACAAAGCATAAATTGAAAAAAATGTTCAATAAACATATTTTTAAGAACATATTTTTAAGATAGACATTTTAAAATATATATAAATACAAAAAAAAGAATAACAACTGAATAAAATGAAAATTTAAATGCAGCTTAGTAGTGAGTTGTGCTATTTTTAGAACAGGTCCGCGGGCACCTCAAATGGTCCTTGGGGACGACCGGGTGCCCGCGGGCACCATGTTGGTGACCCCTGCTTTAACACCATCTTGTTCCAGCCTAGAGATCAGGGTGCTGTGGTCGATTAAAATTTAAACTTTTATTCACTCCATTAGTTTACAATCTTGTTTAAAAAATTGAAACAGCTTGTATCTGCAGTCTTGCTTTTTTTGGTCACTTCACAGAGTTCATGAGCAAAGATGATGGTGGACCAGTCGGTAAACCATCATGAAGGAACAGCACAGCGTCTGCAATATGACAGAAGACACACTATTTGTCTCACTCTCCACTTGTGAACAAAACCCCCAAATAATTCAACTCCTCCACTTGAGACTGCACTAACCCAACACAGAGAAGGTATTTCACCTTTTTTCCCAACTGAGGACCATGGCCTCAGATTTGGAGGTGCTAATCCTCCACGTCTGACCTTTTAATTATCAACAATCTGTCCAAAAGTCATCTATCTGTGTGCTTTTTGTTAAAAGGGTAAATGTGTGCTCATTGATTTTGCTCAACTTCTGTAGTCTGTCCATTCATAAACAATCCATAATCTGCAGGGAAACTAAATTCATCCAGAACATTCAATCTGTCTGAGTCACTTTAATCCCAAAAATGTCATCCAGGCGTGGTTAGAGCCAGCTGGTGAGGCGAAGTGTTCACAGCAAAACGCTCTGTTGTCATTAAAAAAGTAGCCTGGATCAGAGCACTGCAGCCCTTCCTGCTTCAGCTGCCCTGTTACCACCAGTCCAACAGTTTTTGACGTACTGGGCAAGTGTGTGAGCAGATTAGTGTGTGAATGTGATGCAGGCGTGCTCTTCAAACTCTCTCTGGGTCAGTGAGTCTGATGGTCCTCTCTGCAGACCATAAATAAAATATTTCCTTTTTTTCATATTTTCTCCGCTGGCAGGGACTCTGATTTGGCACCAGATATAAATCCACTTTCAGCTTTTGCGTAATGAGGGCGCGTGAAATACTGATGGTAATTACGTACATTAGTATGATCATTATTATTCATTCTGCTTTAGAGGACAGAGCTGTAAGTGGCTGAGTGCACAAAGAATCTGATTTTTGTCTGCTTCGTCTTCATCAGACTAATGGAGTCTTCATCGGCTGTCAGAGGAGAAAAGATGAACATGTTAACATATCTAGCAAATCTGTAACTCTAATTAACAAAATATGTAGCTATAGAAAATATTTTCCCTTCTTGAGTGACTGTTAAAAATAGACTCAACAACCTTCTTTTCCCAACTTATTCTTTAAGTGCTCTCTAATTTTTGCCCAAAACAATCAACATTTATTATTATTTTAATTCATTTTTTGTATTCTACTACAATACTCATCTAAAAAAAAGAATGCAGCGAAAATACCTTTTCTTCCTCCGCTCTTGGAACACCTTGCAAAAAGATCTGAAGCTGTCAACGTTGACCTCTCCGAGGATTCTAAACAATTGTTTAGTTCAGTGAAAAACTTTAATATTTTACCTCATTTCATAATGTTGCTTGATTTTATTTTGTTTTATATTACTGCTTTTATTTACTTTTAATTTTATATACATTTCTGGCTGTTTTATACCTTATCTGTGGTTTGTCTAAAACAGGTCTCTCGTGAAAGTGAGTCCTCGTGACTCAATGAGAATAACCTGCATAAATAAAGGTTGAATGTGATTAACAAGTCGTCGTAAACTACAGTCAACTATTCTTTTTTTATCCAAACATCCATTTATCCATTTTCTCTTGTTTACCTGTGGTTCGGTTGCAGAAGCAACAGGTTCAGGAGAGAAACTCAGACACTCCAGTGACGTTCCTCAGCTTCTGGTGATCCGAGTTATTCTTAAAATAGATGTGTAATTCCTGTAGCAAATTATTGGTCCTCCTTGAGGTTTTCCCCAGTGGGATGTACGGAGATAACCCCCAAAAGGAGGTGCCCAGGAGGCATCATACGCAACCACCTCAGCTGACTCCTTTCATCATGGAGGACCAGTGAGTCTGTCTTTAACCTTTTTTGTAATTTCTTTGCGTTTCCGTGCAACGACAATAAAACGGATTCTGATTTACCAAGTCCCAGATTACTGAGAATCCACACCAGCATCCATCCTTCAATCCACCTTCTGCTTCATTCTAATATCACTCATGAACAAGACTTCTAGAAACTTGAATTCTCCACTCAAGTGACTCAATGCTGTCCTTCCACACGGTTTCTGGTTTTGAACCTCATCCTCAGACGTCAGTGCATGCTGAAGGTTATGGCTTCAAAGCATCAAAAGAACCCCACCATCTGCAGAATGCCAGACCATGACGTTCCCGAACCTGACACCTCTCCATCACTGCATCCTGAAATCCTGTCCATTAAAGACACAAACAGGACTGGAGACGAAGGACATTCCTGAGTCTAACCTGCACCAGGAACGCACTAATGTGACTAAAATCTACTTTGAGTGCTTGGAAGGGAAAAAAAAAACACGCAAACCCAGAGCAGAAAATCTTATGTAACAGAGAGCAGCACTCTGCAATGAAGCTCAATTCAAACACGACGTGGAGCCGTTTGTGATTTAAAACAAGATAAACTTATTCAGCTTTTTTTTTGCATGATGAGAAACAATATATAATTTTATTATAAATTCCATCCATCCATCCATCCATCATCTTTACCCGATTTTTTCCTTTCCGAGTCGCGGGGGTCACTGGTGCCCATGTCCAGCAGTCACTGTATGAGAGGTGGGGGACACCCAGGACAGCTCGCAAGTCCATCACAGGGACACATAGAGACAAACGAGACAAACAACCATTCACTCTCTCACTCACACCTAGAGACAGTTTAGAGTTACCAGTCAACCTAACATGCATATTTTTGGTCTGTGGGAGGAAACCGGAGTACCCGGAGTAAACCCACACATGCATGGGGAGAGCATGCAAACTCAACCCAGAAAGGCCCCCCGACCGGGATTTGAAACAGCAACCTTCTCGCTGAGAGGCAGCAGCTCTACCTCTCAGCGAGAAATTTCATTCAAACGTTAATAAAGTGGTCATTGGATGTAACTCTACTGCTGATTAACTTTGACGGTCAAGACAATTCACAATGTCTACCATAGCAAACTGACCCTAGAAAACACAAAATGGACGTAAGGCAGTTCATTCTACAGGGAAATGCCTAAAATATGGTTTATTGTAGCTCAGATCTATTCACAAGCGCTATGTGTCACTCAAGATATTTGCATTAAATTTAAGCATTAACTGTTGCAGCTAACCATGTTTCTTGTTAAGTAGCAAAATATCTCACAAACCACTGAACAGATTTTAATGAAACTTTCAAAATACCTAATGGGTGCACATAACTCATTAACTTTTGGGGAAAAAAACAATTAAAGATGCTGCTGCAGCTTATTGGTGTTAGCCAACATAAAGTATTTATAGTTATAGCTCAGTTAAAACTCTACGTGTGGGGATAATGACAGACAAAGGATGAGAGCTGGCTGACATGATGCAGAGAAGGAAGGTAGCTATTTTATGTGTCCAAGAGACCAAGTGGAAGGGCAGCAAGGCCTGCAGCATTGGAGCAGGGTTCAAACTGTTTTACCAT
>JARVJN010000254.1:24956621-24971184 GCA_031763805.1 Argolebias nigripinnis
ATATATATATAGAGAGAGAGAGAGAGAGAGAGAGAGAGAGAGGTAATCCCCGATTTACGAGCGAGTTCCGTTACTACGACTATCTCGTAAGACGAAAATCTAGTAAATCGGGGACTACCTGTAAATATACGTATACCGCACGAGCTGCCACTGATACACGTACATGTAAGGTAATGAACAGTTACCAGGTTAACAAGCACCTATCCTAACACAGGTACAGTAATTTTAATTTTATGAACATTTATAAACAATAAAAAATTAATTTCTTACTTTGAGCTGCAGCTTCTCTCGGGTGTTGGCTCCGCCGCGTTGCGTCCGAGTTCCCCAGCTTTCTGCAGCACCACGCAGTCCAAACTGTTTACAGGAAGGACTGTTAATATGCTAGCTTCATACATTTGGAGACATAAAAATATTTAATAAACTTACAGAAAGCCGTTTCCCCGCCGTGTTCGACCATCCATCCAAACGAGCTGCCTGCTGCTGCACTCGTTAGCTGCTGTTAGCTCCAGTTAGCTGCGCTCGTTAAATTGTCAGTTCATCAAAAGGGTGTCGGCGCTCGTTGTTTCTCCGCGTTATAGCTCGGTGTCCCCCGACATCTTAAGCTGCAAGGCGGACATTGAGGCAAGCTCCCAGCCACAGATGGCCTCTCCGTGGCCTGTCGGCTTGGTGTCCCCGCCCGCTTAGCTCCGCTTAGCTTAGCTTCATTAGCTGCGCTCGATAGCATGTCGGGCGGCGTAGTGGGAGCGATCACGGCGCGATCCGTGGCTGCTGCTCCGGGCCTGAGACGTCCACAGAGTTCACCGAGTGTTTCCAGCTAATTTATCCATATGAGGCATCCTCTTATGGGAGAAACAGTCATCCAAAGCCGGCTGCCGAGTGCCGATAATGGCGGACCTCACTTGACCGCACTTGGCGACCGTAAAATGGCTGACACGGATGCATTTCCGGAAACACCGGAAGTCGCACGAATACGCTTCAAATTGTAATAAAACATAATGAAAATAATTATACTAATTTATAAAGCCATTTAAAACAACCACAGCTGCAACAAAGTGCTGCATGTACACATGAAATTAAGAACATTTAAACACACACACAATTTTTTTTTTCATATTTTTATTAAATATGATAACCTCGTAAATCCGGAACCTCGTAGGTCGATGCCCTCGTAAGTCGGGGATTACCTGTATTTGGACTGATGCAACTTATACGGCATTGTGACGTGTATGGCGGAAAGTATGGTACTAATGAGAGGTTTGTGTCTACTGACAGTGGCCAGTAGTCAGAGAGATTTCAGACTGGAGAAAATAATAGGGGTAATAGTAATCCTTAGCAGGAGTACTACAACCCCAACAAATTTCGGACATATTCACTTATGCAGATAATATGATGCATATCTATATCTTCAGATTTTTATGTCTCATCAGAACCTCCAATCATGATCTGAATCAGCCCTTATTGGAGCCAAATTTACTAAATCACATTGGAACATGTTTTATGTAATAAAAACAAAAGTGTGGTAAAGAGTCAAAGCTCTGAAGGGGGCTGTCTCTTCACCATCTTAGCTTCACTGTTTCTCCTCCCGTGACCTGAAAAGGAAAGGAATTGGAAACGTGCAAACAGTTGGGATGAGGCTCAGGGAGCAATGTTTGATGGAAAAGCCTGGCTTCTTTGTTTTTCCTGACTGATGTTCTGAAGAGTCACTGGGGGAAGATTCAGTCACTAATCTTTTTACATTGTACCATTTTTGCTTTCCTGCATTGAAATAATATTTTGTGTGTGTGTGTGTGTGTGTGGGGGGGGGGGGGTGTAATAGAGAAAACAGAATTCTTGCATCACGTCTGATTTTTTTTTAGCTTGTTTTGACCATTTTATTTCTCTCAGCTACTTCTGAAAATAATAATTGGACCGCTGAGTTCACCTTCCGCTGTCGAAAACTAATAAACTTTCATTACAGCAGCTAAAGTACAATTACTTTTTAATCAGAAAACAATTATGGCAGCCAATTTAAAATAGTTTCCCCGGTCTATTATTAACTCAATATCTCCTCTAAAGTGGATTTTTTCCCCGAGTGTTTTAATTATTAAAAAAAGTTGAATCCTCAGTTCTAACAAGCTTTCAGTGAAACTGTCCAAAACAGTTTTTTTTATTTTATTTTATTTACACAAGTTCAAAAAAAGTGTGATTATGGTTTTACAGATAAAAGATTAAACGCTTAAATTGTGGCATTAAAAGAATAAACTTTGGCATTAAATGTTTGCGCCAACCCTGTTTGTCTGTTAGCAAAATATCAAACGAATCACTGTATAAATTCAATTCAAAACGGCCACTACAGCTAAATGAACATGACAAACACAGAAATGGCTTTAACTCAGATGTTACAGAAATGCTAGTTTTAAATTTTTGTCTTTGTTTCATCATTCACCTTGCAGACAGATTAGATTAAGAGGATCTTTCATTGATTTGCCTTTAAAATTAGATATTGTACAAATTTTACGAGGTTTGCTCTGATTTAAACCTTCGATTCTATTGATTTCATTAGTGAAAATTGACCTCTTTGACTCTCAGGTCACAAACTAAGCTCCCACTCTGTGCAGTAAACTAAAGGGCTTTCGTCAAGTTGATCATAAATTATGAAATAATGTCGCTCCTTCAGCTTCTTCATCCTGGCAGTCTTTAATTTAAAAAAATCTCTACGGCTTCAAGGTAGTTGAAATGTGTTTAGCAAATTATACAGAACGGTGGATGATGGCACAAACCAAAGCACGTCGACAGCTCTGTGCAATGACACTTGAGGGACACAATACTAAAGGCTGCACGCAGCTGCAAACTGGATTATTTCTTAAAGAAATGCCTGAATACTGATTTGTGCTGCGGCGCCTGAACTCTTCACCTCTTCATGAACAGAGCATCTGTGCATAGTCATGGCGGTTAAAATAGTCTGTAGATTCCAGAAATCATGAAAAATATGGTGAAATAAAAAAAAATGTGAATACTTTTTAAAGGATGCCAATGAAGCTAAATTTTGACTTTGACCTTGAAATCTGACCTTGACCTTGACCATGAAATTTGTCCTTCAAACATTTACATTTTGATAAATAAACTGTAGAAGAAGTGCAAGGAGAACCTAGATCATTAAAAATGTTTAAGCTGCTGCCAGTGGCTCATTGGGGTCACCTTGGCAACCAAAAATGTGTCTCTCACTCCCTGATTGCCAAGTGACTGAGAGGCAGACTGAAAATTAAGCCTCGGATAAAGAATGGCTGCGCTTCAACTACAAGTTGGGTCTTATAAATGTTTGAACTGTGAGCAGCAGAAAGAAACTGATTATCACGTTATTTAAAAATATGTTTCTACTGTGTTTTATGTAGGAGATGTAATAAGTTTAAAAGACCGTTCACTTCCTGTTTGATAGACGATATCTTTATTTCCAATTGAAATGGTTGAAAGCGTCCAAAAAAGGTAAATCAGTTCCAATGGATGGTTTCTTTTTGTTGAAACGTTTCGTCTTTCATCCAAAGGACTTCATCAGTCTGAAGAGCCACAGACAGCACACTCACACAGTTGGTCAACCAGTTTGATATTATTATTTTTGATTATTATTATTATTGGCTTATTGAATACAGCGTTGATGTCGACAGGGGAGAGGGCGGACTCCAGAAACCATCTTATCCCCATCAAACTGGTTGGCCCACTTTGCAAGTGTGCTGCTTGTGGGACTAAGTTTGTTGTGGCTCCTCGGACTGATGAAGTCCTTTGGATGAAAGATGAAAACGTTTCAACAAAAAGAAACCGTCCAGAGACTTAACTTTGTTGTATTTTTTAAATCTGGGTCATTGAGCATGAACTTTGACGATGAAAGCTTGTTGAGCACTTCATATTTTAGGGTCATTGGATAGAAAACCATCAGTCATCATAGCAGTGAAACACACTTTAGTAAAAGAAGCAAAATATGTGGAAATTAATAGTTTTGTTGTAATTAAAAAAAAAAGATTTTTCAAAACATCTTGAATTAGTTGAATTTGTGGAAAATCCAACAAAATTCACAAAACCCAAACTGTGATTGTGTGAAAACATTTAAAGATTTCAAAATGCCAGTTCAGACATGTAAAGTTTAACTGTCCATGACCCATTGAAACTTTGATGTGTTTATAGTGACGAATGCCTGAGCTCCAAAAACAGCTGGGTTTTCTCATCTGCTTCAACAAACTCTGTATGTTTTTTCTTTTTGTTTATAATTTTATTTTTTTACCTCACATTTTACAACATACCATTACCAAAAATCAAAGTACACTAACCTCAACCGGTCTTTGTGTTTTGATGTGGATTTTGAATGTTTTACCTCAAAGTTGCATGACAAAATATTTTTGCACAATGGTAATAAAGGTGCTTTAATTCTTATATGTTGACACCTTTAACAAAGGGATTTAAAATGGAGGTAAAATGTCAGCTAGTTGAGGGTTAATTTTCCCAAACCACCAAGCTGTCTCCATCCAAGAACAGTGGAATTCTGTTTTATTTGCCTCATTCATTCATGTGAAAGAGAAAAAAAGACAGACATACAGACAGAAAGCCAGCTTTCCACATCATACGCTGAGTGAGGCGCCTGAACACCGAGGTGACAGGGTGTGAAGTTATAACATTTGTTTATCATAATAAATAAATAAATAAATAGACAGTTTTATGGGGTTTTTTCTCAAAACTAACTCACTCCTGACACCTCCCCCCTTCTCTGTGCCGAGTGACGACTGTGTGGTGAATACTTTGGTTACCTGGTGGTTACCTGGTGGTGTGTTCGGCACGCGAACAGGGATTCAGTCACACGAGTGATTCAGCTCGACAGCGCCGAGCAACTCGAGCTGGACTGGTGAATTTGGTTTCCAGATTTGTTGCCAGCATCTGCCCAATCGCTAAAACAGGAGGTAATGAGATTAATAACAACATTAATAGGTGCAGGTGTGTTTACCCCTCGGGGCAGCAAACAGGTCCATGAGTATCCAATGCCTCCTTCTGCAAGAAACCTGCTCTTAAATCAAAAAGCTGCAAACCTGATTGTTTTTAGCAGGGTCAACTTAATATCTAAGCTTTCAGGGGTGACACGTCTAATCCTGGTCCACACGCATGTGTAGGGATGTCAGAACACAGCACACATGGACATAACAGTTAGCTAACCCAATCACACTGTAGATGTATTTCTTTTTCAACTTTGGCACCTTGTTTTTTAGTATTTTAGTTGGTTTTTTGGGAGTTTTTTTTAATATGATGTGGAAAGCTGGCTTTCTGTCTGTCTGTCTGTCTTTTTTTCTCTTTCACATGAATGAATGAGGCAAATAAAACAGAATTCCACTGTTCTTGGATGGAGACAGCTTGGTGGTTTGGGAAAATTAACCCTCAAAATAGTATTTTTGGTATGTTTAGCAGTTTAGTAGTAATTTTAGTTTATCAGTTTAAACACTTCTAAAGTGTTTTTTAAAGCATGGGATAGTTTCTTCACAACTTCAACTAGTATATTTTGCAAAAAAAACAAAACAACGATTTTCACTAATTTCTCAGAACTTGAAGGTTTATTGATTTTTTCTCAGTTAGAGTGTGTGCGACTTGTTCCTACTTTTCCCGTGCCGCGTCACATATGGTACTGTTTTTAGCGTTTTAGTAGTATTTATTATGTTTTTAGCATTTTAGTAGTACTGTATTGTTAGTATGTTTTTAGTATTTGAGTCGAATTTTTAGTATGTTTTTAGCGCTTGAGTTGTATTTTTAGTATGTTTTTAGCACTAGAGTAGTATATTTAGTATGTTTTTAGCATTAGAGTAGTATTTTTTGTATGTTTTTAGCATTAGAGTACCTATAGTATTTTTGTATGTTTTTAGCATTAGAGTAGTATATTTAATATGTTTTTAGCATTAATATTCTAGTATGTTTTTAGCATTAATATTTTTAGTATGTTTTTAGAATTAGAGTAGTATTTTTAGTATGATTTTAGCATTAGAGTATGATTTTTAGTATGTTTCTAGCATTTGAGTAGTATTTTTTGTATGTTTTTAGCATTTGAGTAGTATTTGTTAGTATGTTTTTAGCATTTGAGTAGCATTTTTTTTGTATGTTTTTAGCGTTTGAGTTACATATATATAGTATGTTTTTAGTGTTTGAGTAACATTTTAGTATGTTTTTAGTGTTTGAGTCGTATATTTAGTATGTTTTTAGCATTTACCAATTTCGTTATGTTTTTAGCCTTTGAGCAGTATTTTTTTTAGCATTTGAGTAGCATTTTTTGTTAGCGTTTGAGTTGTATATTTAGTATGTTTTTAGCATTTGAGTCTTATTTTTAGTGTGTTTTTAGCTGTTGAGTTGTATGTTTAGTATGTTTTAGCGTATAGTTTATGTTTATGTTTATGTTTATTAAATTTATTCATTTTTTTACACAAAAAATATGAAAAAAATGTATAGTCATAATTTTAGTAGTTTTTATCGTTTGAGTCATATTTTTAGTATGATTTTAGCATTTTAGTAGTATTTTTAGTATGTTTTTAACATTTTAGTAGTATCCTTAGTGTTTTTAGCGCTTGAGTCGTATTTTTAGTATGTTTTTAGCATTTGTGTCATATTTTAGTGTATTTTTAGCGGTTGAGTCATAATTTTAGTATGTTTTTAGCATTTGAGTATCTTTTTTGTATGTTTTTGGCATTTTAATAGCATTTTTTTTGCATCTTTTTAGCATTTTAGTAGTACTGTATTTTTAGTATGTTTTACCGTTTTAGTATTAGAGTTTTTAGCGCTTGAGTCATATTTTTAGTATGTTTTTAGCATTTGAGGCATATTTTTAGTGTGTTTTTAGCAGTTGAGTCATATTTTTAGTATATTTTTAGCATTTGAGTTGTATTTTTAGTATGATTTTAGCATTTTTGTAGTATTCTTTGTGTTTTTAGCTCTTGAGTTGTATTTTTAGTATGTTTTTAGCATTTATGCCATATTTTTAGTATGTTTTAGCAGTTGAGTCATGTTTTTAGTATGTTTTTAGCATTTTAGTAGTATTTTTGTAGATTTTAGCATTATAGTATAGTATTCTTAAAGTTTTTAGAGCTTGAGTTGTATTTTTAGTATGTTTTTAGCATTTGAGTCATATTTTTAGTGTATTTTTAGCAGTAATCATATTTTTAGTATGTTTTTAGTGGTTGAGTCATATTTTTAGTATGTTTTTAGCATTTGCGTTGTATTTTAGTATGTTTTTAGCATTATAGTCATAATTTTGGTATGTTTTTAGCGTTTGAGTCATACTTTTAGTATGTTTTTAGCATTATAGTCATATTTTAGTATGTTTTTAGGGTTTTAGTAGTCTTTTTTGTATTTTTCTAGCATTTTAGTTGTATTTTATCATGGTTTTAGTATTTTTGCTGCATGCTTTGGTATTTCTTGTGTTTTTTTTTAATGAGTTGAGATGGTACTTCTCATCCTAAGAATTTCCTTGCATTGCTGACCTTGTTTTGATTTTGCATATGACAAATAAACCTAATCTGAACTTAATGATGCAGCCAATTTGAATGACGAGTGATGCTTTAAATTTCTGCAGGTAACCTGCAACACCTTGTTAAAAACTGTGCAAGTCTTCATAAGACATGCACCAAGCAGTGCATTGTTATGTAGTGAGGAAGAAGGACATGCATGGACTTGTTTTTAAAATTGTAAGGAGGTTTAAAAAAAATCTGTGCAATACAAAACCAATCTGAGTAAAAATCTATTGATGTAAAATTGGAAGTTTTACTGTTTTAGGAATGTTCTTGGCTTCAGTTGGTACATATTTGGCATGCAGTTTTAAATTACATTCAAAAATGTCGTTTCTCGATGCAGTCTGGGGGAACACAGTCTTATATGTTTTTATACATCCCCAGCTCTGGTTGGGCTTTGGTTTGTTTGTTTAAAACTTTTTTAAAGACAGGGATAGTTCGTTGTTAAAGACAACAATTTCATTTTTTCTTTTGTTAAGTTTGAGGCTTATTTATGGTAAGAATTTAACACTAGTTAAATTAAAGGCCCAGCACTCTGACAGGATGCATATCACTCGTTGCATTTCATGCTGAACTTGACTCTCAGCTACTACCACAAGTTATTTTAGTTATAGCCATTTTTCTGTTAGCTATATCAGATTAGCTGTGGTACTATACTTGTTGAATTAAAAGAAGAAAAAAAAAAAGGACTTCCCTAAAGTACAACAACCAAATATTTTGCAAACCATACCTGCCTGTGATTACGATGTGATACATGCTTTTAGACACCATTCTTTTAGGAGGGGAATGTCTAACTAATCTGGTGGTTCCAAAAGATGAGTTGTAGAACAGAATTAATTTTTTATTAACTTAGAACATTCTCTTTATGTCAGTATTTTGTTCTGTATGTCCTAATTACAAGCTGGGGACTCTTTGGGAATGCATTGGAAATACTGTATTACAAACCTGTTTTTAAAAGAAATACAAGCCAATTATCTGTTTCGTCCATTCATCCATCTATCATCCATCCATCATCTTTACCCACTTATTTCTTTTTGGGTTGCATTGGTCACTGGTGCCCATGTCCAGCTAGCACTATAAGACATGGAATCACCCTGGACAGGTCTTCAGTCCATCACAGGGACACATAGAGACAAATGAGACAAACACCCATTCACTCTATCTCACACACCTCGGGATAATTTAGAGTTACCAATCAGCCTAACATGCATGGTTTTGGTCTGTGGGAGGAAACTGGAGTACCTGGAGAAACGCATGCACAGAGAAAACATGCAAACTCCACCCAGAATGGCCCCTGGTTGGGATTTGATCTGATGACCTTCTTGCTGAGAGACAACAACTCTACCACTTCATCACCGTGCCTCCGTCAATGAACTGTTCAAGCAAGAAATGTAGCAGAAACCAATTATTCATCCAACTCTTCAAATAGGTTAAATTGAAAACCTCAGTTTTTTTTTTACATGCTTCACTTTAAGATCTGGACAGGGTGAGCATCCAGAATTAGTGCAGAAGGAGCTCCTTCTCCGTCTGCTTGAGCCATATGGACAGCCAAAGGCAACGGTTACCTAACCAAGGTGACAGGGAGTCATGCTCAAACGCTTTTTTACAAAGTTATAGTTTCCCTGTCAGTGGGATGCTTAAACGTTTGTCCAGATTTGTTCAGAATGTATGAGTTTTTACAGATAGCAACTTTAAGGTCTCTACAGCCATAGATTTCAGAGAAAAGGAGAAAATAAAACATGTCAGTGACTTCTAAAATTACCGTTCCTGTAAGGATTGCATTTACCTTGTATGCCAAAATTTTAGACAATAACTTAAAAGGACCAGTTTGTGCTTGGAGCATGTGTTGGGGGTGACTTTCGTCTACTACCATACCTAACTTTAGCTAAATATCTGTTAAATTAACCAGGTTACAGACATTTTTATATTGATAAGTTCAGTTAGCTGTGGCCGCCATTTTTAATCTCGCTTAATATGAAAGGTAATCATCTGTAGATGTACAAAGTACATAAAATTATTACTTTCTGAGAGTTTCTTTAGGTTCACAAGATGTATTACTAACAAACTGACAAACAAACACGCACACAGAAAAATACACAATTGCCCACCTTCCATGCCATAATCATCTAATCAGTTGTTCAATGTTATCAGACTTTGTCCACAAGATAGTTTTTGTTTATTATAGTTTATTAGTTTAATTTGAAATTTCTCAGATATTTCCATATTTCCATGTAAACTACTCAATGTATGATGAGAACAACATGACTTTTACATATTATTTTTGTTTCCTTTATCATTTTGGAGCCAGAGAATTACACAATCAGAAGAGAAAAACAGTTAAAAACGGAAACGTAATTCAGAGTAATGCAGTTATAGATTCGAACAACACCTTAATGAGATCCATGATGACCCACTTTAATTGACTCTCGTCGTTAAATCAGGTGCCAGCATTAGTCTCCTGCAAACTGCAGTGTCCCACATGATATCTGAGCCAAGTCAGACGGGTCATCCAGGATGCTGACGGCCAACTGTGTCTGCAGAAGAAGGATTGGCTCAGAGAAGCATGGATGCTGAATTAGTTGTGGAAAAACATCCCTAACTATTTCTCATATGGTCAGACATGTAAGAATCATGTGGTCATATGATTTAGTGGTGAAGATGAGTGTCTTGAATCCAACAATACAATGTCTTCACTTTAATGCTAAATTAATGTGCATGCACATTATTTGCTATGTCATTCTGTATGGTCAGCTAAGCATAAACACCTTTTCTTGTATTACAGTATTTCATCTTAATTTATTCTGGAAGCATAGGTGTTTCCACTTGATTTGAGTTAAACCCACACATAAGAACAAGATGGTGGACATGCAGTTTAATAATCAAACACAAACGGACTTTATTAAAGCTGGGGAGTTACCGGCTTATTTAGGTGTTGACATTTGGCTGCTGACATTTCAGCTGCACGGAGCTGCACAAAAACACATTTCCTTTGATAGCTGCAGCGAAGATATGGGTCACTCACAGCCAGCAGACAGATTAGAGAACATGACTCTGTTTCAAAACACTTTGAGAATTAGAATAAATAATACCCTGATGCATGCTCAGTAATCCAGGTAGAAAAATCTAAAAAAGCTAAGTCTGGTCCTCTGGACGTTCAAAAAATGTCCATGTTTTTTTTTTTTTTATGTTTTTTTGAATGTCCAGAGGACCAGACTTGGCTTTTTTAGATAGAATAAATAATGGGACCAAAAAAAAAATAAAAAATCTACCAATAAATAAAAATAATAGAAGCACTATCTGTGCAAACTTGGACATTATTAACTACCCTACTTGGACCAAAACACAGATTTTATTTTAGTCTGCAAATCTTTCCCAACCATTTATTTGCTGCATTTTAAAAAAGCAATAAGAGGAGAACGTATAATTAACAGCTCACTAATTAAATTAAACATCTTAAATAAGCACAAATGCTTACCCCAGGCCTTAGGGTTATTGTGTTTTCAATTAACCCAGCACATTTATTTTGTCATATCATTTTTCAAACGTCGTGTAAACTGATCTCTGCTTTACGTGCCCGACAAAAGGATCCCATCACCATCTCCTTTTATTCAGCCTAGGTCAGTTTAGGGTGGCATCTGCTCTCTGGGAACAGCTGAATGGGGTCAAGACACGTATTAGTGGAATCAGGTGAAAGTGGCAGGTGCATAGCTGTGAAAAACCCTTGGAACAAGTGATGGTTCACAAACAGAACATGGAGTGGAAAGTGGATTACTTACACAGCAGTGTTCTATCTTATCAAGATACTCAAAGCACTTCACACAACAATCTGTTCCCTCATTTACCCATTCATTCAGCACTCTACTATATACAAAGACTAATCAGAGCTTTATCACTTTCATACACTGATGGGACACACATTGGAGGCAATGAGGGGTTCAGTGTCTTGTCCAGCCACACTTCAGCATGTGACTGCTGGTGGAATCGAACTCACAACTATTACATTAGAGGACGACTGCTCTAACCGCTCAGCCACAGCCGTCCAGCTGAAAGTGAACAGAAAAATAAACAATAATTCAAGAACACGTTAAATTAAGTTAGAAAAAAGAGTCTCCAACAGAAAGCAAATCCATACTCAAGAACCAACTTCGTGTTTTGTTTTATTTCATAAAGGCTACACAGCTTCTCATAAAGCGGAGCAAACAGAGCCACAGTTTGTCAGGAATGACACCGTGTCATTTGTTTTACAGTCCAGCTGTCTTTTTATTATATGACAAACATCATATACGGCGAACGAATCAAAAACTGAATTGCGTGTAAACTTTAATAACCATCTTTCGCTTTTGGGGCGGCACGATGGTGCAGTTGATAGAGCTTCTGCCTCTCAGTGAGAAGGTCGCCGGTTCAAATTCCAGCTTGGGGCCTTTATGGGTGGAGTTTGCATGTTCTCTCCACGCATGCGTGAGTTTTCTGCAGGTACTCCGGATTCCTCCCACAGACCAAAACCGTGCATGTTAGGCTGACTGGTAACCCTGGATTGTCCCTTTATGTGAGTGAGAGAGTGAATGGTTGTTTGTCTCTATGTGTCCCTGTGATAGACTGGAGACCTGTCCAGGGTGTCTCCTTCTTTTCACACATAGGGACTGACATGGGCACCAGTCACCTCCGAGACAAAAAGGAAGAAACAGGTAAAAGATAATGGATGAATGTTCACATTTTCACTTGGCCCAATTCCTGTTTACTTACTCTAAAGGCAAATGCTTTCCAACCAACAGTCTAATTCAGCTTAAGCCTAACATTTTACCATTATCAGAGGATTATCCCACATTTTTTTCAGGGTAACATGGAGTGACTAGTGTCTGACAATACTGTATGGAAGTATGATGACATCACAGTGTCAGAACAAGTTGTCTCGTTTTCAGACTCAGAAATTGGACGTCAAAACTTTGCCCTTGTGTCTAAAACCTCCTGGTTACAAATATGCTCTCATAAATGTTCTGTCCTGCAATACAGTCTGAGCTCTGCCTACAATAATTTAAACATTTTTAAATTTAATATTGTTGTTAGGTTTAGAATTTGTTACAATCTGTATTGCGTTCCTTTCTCCTGGCTCACTTGATTGTTTTACCCGTTAACTCAAACTCCTGGTTTTCTAGTTTTTCTTTTGTTCAGGACCATGTTCCAGTGCGTGTTTTTAAATTGTACTTGACATTTTCAACTCTTTGTTTTGGTTTGTGGACTTCTCTGCTGTGACAGTCCTGTTTGTATTCATTAAAGTACAGGATAACTTACCTGCGATCTGCATGTCATGTCCAGCATCTAGGACCTTTTATGGACTCACTCGCCCATGACTTAACCGTCCTGCCGAGCCCATCTGGTATAGCCAAAAATAGACAGTTTGTGTGATTGAGAGAGAGGCAGATGGAGCAGAGACTTCAAGGAGCAGAGGTCACACAGGTTCAGGACTTCAAGTACTTAGGGCCAACTGTCCAGGAAATGGGGAATGTGGTAAATAGATTAAAAAGAGAGAGTCCAGGCAGGATGGAGTGGGATACAGAGAAAGGTTTCAGAATCAGAATCAGAATATCTTTATTGACATTGCACCAAGGTACAACGGGTATATGTATGCACAGTCATGATCTGAAAGCTGGACTAAGTGTAGGAAGCTGCAGTTGGTTATCAGCGCGGCCATCTCTTCCTTATCAGAAAGATAATCTTTGATATGAAATGGGAGAAGAACCATGAGGGTAGATAGCGGTATTACAAAAAGATATTTTACATCTTGTCTATTAGGACACGATATGAGACATCAAAAAACTCTACCATCAAGAACAGTTAAGACAATTACATATGCATTTGAGGTCCAGGCGGTGAGATTTAACAATAATGTCAATAGAAAAATCTAAGCAAGTATGTTCTTGTTTTTTAGTATTTTTCCTTGTTTTACGGCACCCTCTATTGTTCTATAACACTACTTTTATTTTAACTGCATTTTTACTGTAATTTATTGTTATTGTTTATTATCATTGTTGTTTGTACTTTACATGTTTGGTCTGGAACAGGTCCCGCTTGTAAATAAGTCATTGTGGCTCAATGAGACCTGTTGAATAAAATGAGTTGAATAAAAGTACAATTCTGCTATACTGTACTATCTTTATTTTTCATTCAACCTTTATTTAGGCAGGTTAATCTCAATGAGCCTTGAGAACTCATTTTCAAGCGAGACCTGTTTTAAACAAAGAATGATGAAAACAGTAGACAACAGTGACAACAATAGACAATCATAAAAGAGGTACACAGATTTAATTTTAACAATACAGTATAAGATGTTAAAAAGGCAAAAAAAAAACAGCTAGATTATAAGGCAAATGTAGAAAATTAAAAACAGGAACATGTCTGCATTGGTTCTTGACAGGAGTCCAACAGATTCTTAAAACCATTTAGAGAAGTCAAGGTTGAGAGCTTCAGATATTTTTGTAAGATATTCTAGGAAACAGGAGTGAAGTAGGAGAAGGCCCTTTTGCCTAGTTCAGTCCTTACTGAGGGAACACTGCAGGTAATATATGTATTCTACAATCACCCCTGGAAGCCTCGACTGAGCTGTGCAAGAACTTCCAACATTTCTTTTTGGATAAAATTGCGACCACCCGGGCTCTCATTTCGCCTCCAACTCATGATCCATCCATTCCACCTCAATCTGTTGTTGTATTTGACTATTTTTAACCAGTCTGTCAGTCTTCTCTAGAGCAGGTCATGTGCAACCTGAAACCATTTGGTTCCCCCTTTGATGTGGTCCCCCCTCGGCTACTAAAGGAGGTTTTTCCCACTTTAGGTCCCTCCATTCTCTCTATTGTAAATAGCAGTCTATCCTCGGGTGTAGTGCCAAAATCATTAAAACATGCTGCTGTTCAACCTCTCCTGAAAAAACCAAACCTCGACCCTTCAGTAGTATCCAACTTCAGGCCTGTCTCCAGACTCCCATTTGTATCTAAGCTTCTAGAGAAAATAGTTGAGTCCCAGTTGAAGTGCTTCCTGGAGGATCACGCTATCCCCGAGCTATTCCA